>CAWUFW010019660.1:0-178273 GCA_963921515.1 Calotriton arnoldi
TTGTGCTGGCACACACCATGTCAGACACCTCCACTGCAGTTGTCAGTGGCTCTCCAGCACCCACCACCCCTTCCCTGCTTCCTCCTGGTGAGCCCTGATCCTGTCCCTGCGGTGCCTGGCCTACCCCCCGGTTGCCCCTCCTAGTGGATTGTCCCTGGTTTTGTGCAGGCATGTGTAGGGTGGCATCTGCCACTGTCACCCACTTGTGACTTTGTTGATGGACTGGCCATTGGCCTTTGTTTATGTTCTACCGGACTTCTACTTTTAATGCCACATATGCTGAATAAAGCAACTTTCTGTTCTCTAGTGCTTTTGCTTCTGATGTACATGATGTTGATGATGCTAACCATGCCCTTGCTGCAGTGATGGTGATATTTGGTCTCATGATAATGAAGTGTTACTGTGCAGGAACCCATGTGGTCCAGGGGGAATGTGTCCTATCCTGTGGTGTATCCATGTCATCCATAGCAGCATCTGAGGGTGTCATGTGTTCAGTATTTGGCAATGGGATTTCCTACTTAGATTGGCTATTTCACATCTGTGGCTTCCACCCCTGCACATCTGTTGTGCCTGCCATTGTTCAATTCGTCTACTTCCCTGACCGTGTGGCCATCTCCAGTGGACATGCAGGTTTGGGCATCAATGGGGAAGGACTCATCTGTGTTGTCAGTGCAACATTGCTATACAAGTGTGTTGGATCTGTGCTGATGATTCCGTTGGCACTTCCATGACCAGGCTGATGTGACGGGAGCCCTCATTTGGTGCTAATTGTTGATTGTGTGACCAAGTGCTCAGCTGACATGATGGGGCCCTACTGAGGCAACATATGGCACAGCTTTCCTCACACAGGAGTGGAGTCCCCTCATGGCAGTGTGTACTCCTGTGACATTGCCTGCGCCCAAGGTGTGTGTTGTATGTGCATGTCTGTGTGTTCACTTCCGTTTAGCTGTGCATGCTGTGATCCCTAGTGTTGTACCTGTTTGTGATGCTAGCTGAGTTGAGCTATGTTCCCCCAAAGTCTTCTCCCTGGGTTCTCTGTGATGTGGGTGCATGGCACATTACTGGTCATCAGGGTGTCACCCATAGGTGTGTTTGCTGTCAGGGCTGAGTTTGTGTGCAGACGCAGATGGGTCACAGTCAGGTTTCCCCTTGGCACTTGTTGTTTGCCCCTGTCATGTGATTTCCAGTTTGTGTTATCTTTCAGTGATTGTGACACGTTGTGTGTGTGACTGCTGGCACTCCTCAGGGTCCGGGCTGCAATGTTGGTTGTTGTCTATGTGTGTTCTTTGTGGGTGACCTTGGCTTCTTCATTGGTGTGTGACTGTGGCTGGGATCCCATTGGTTGGTGTGGTATTGCCGTCATGTCCATGTACAGCGTAGTGTGCAGTGTGTCAGACATTCAGGAGTCTTGTTGAGTGTCCATGTGTGATGTGTTTCTGCACCTTGGTTCCCACCCACCACCCTGGAATAGTCATGGGTGCATGTGCAATGTCACCAGTGCATGTGTGCTTCACTGCTGCACATTGTTGGAGGTCGAGGGGTGTGGTGTTGAGTGTGTGCAGATGAGAGTTGTTGCCCGGCTAGGCCCCTGCCTCCATGTTGGCCTTGGCTTACTGGCCATGCTGTTTGATTTGTGCTTGTGTAGGTGTGATGGTAGTTAGTTGCTCAATACACATGACTGTGGTTCACAGTGTGAACCACATTTAGCTTTGTCACCACAGTGGGATTGTAATGCAGCCCAGGGTCACCACATTGTGGGGGCCCTGGGGGTGGTGCTGTGGTGTGTCTGTGTCTTGCTGTGTCAGTTGCTGTCCCTACGTGCCTGTGTGACATGTGTGATTTGTGCTCCCTCTCATCTGACAATGCCTGCTTGCCCACATAGGGGATTTGGATCCATGAGTTACCTTTGTGTGGCACTGAATGCACATCTGTATGATTGGTATTCAGGTCTCCTCATGTGTTGTGTGGTTGCCTGGGGACACTGGCACCCCCCCTCACCTGTTGTGTATGATGTGCAGTGTGGGTCTGCCTGTTTGTGTTTGTGCATCTGCACCACTGCATTGGCATATCTTGGGTGTGCCATTGGCTGTATGTAGTTTGGTGGGTTTCCCCTGCTGTCCCTGGGACTCCTAGGTCATCGGTCAGCACAATGATCATGGTTTGTGTGTCCCATTGCTGCCATGGTATGGTATCTGTTCACCTCACATCTGCAGTCTCCACAGGGTATCTGCATGTGTGTGCCCATTGGTGCAAATATGTGGGTCTGCATTCTGATGGTCACTTCTGTCATTGTGTCATTGATGATTGTTGACGGTGTCAGCCCCCATGGGTGTTGTTTGTTTGCACATGGCCAAAGGTATGTCTTATTTGCACTGCAGGATTTGGCTCCCCCAATTTATGTTGCAATGGGACACATACACTACTTTGCCACTGATGTGTTTGTTGTTCTGTGACCAGGAATCATCCATGCAGTTTGGCAGTTGCACCTCTTTCTTTGTCAACACTTACCTTTTGGTCACTGTGATGATGGGGGTTTGGACCCCATTGCCACAATGTTCGAAATGTGCTTCAGCTATGGACCCCACACTTACCTTTTGGTCACTGTGATGATGGGGGTTTGGACCCCATTGCCACATTGTTCAAAGTGTGCTTCAGCTATGGACCCCACACTTACATTTTGGTCACTGTGATGATGGGGGTTTGGACCCCATGGCCACAATGTTCGAAATGTGCTTCAGCTATGGACCCCACACTTACATTTTGGTCACTGTGATGATGGGGGTTTGGACCCCATTGCCACAATGTTCAAAATGTACTTCAGCTATGGACCCCACACTTACCTTTTGGTCACTGTGATGATCGGGGTTTGGACCCCATTGCCACATTGTTCAAAGTGTGCTTCAGCTATGGACCCCACACTTACATTTTGGTCACTGTGATGATGGGGGTTTGGACCCCATTGCCATAATGGTCATGGCCTGCTTGCATTGTTGGTGCCACACACATATATGTGTGGCACATGTGCTAGGGGTCACATTGTATGTTCAAAGTCATGTTTGGTGTTGTAGGCATTTGACACAGTCTACACACGCTTGTCATGGTGTTGGGGGATGTCTTCTTCTTGCATTCCCTAGGTTGTGGTGTGCTGGTTGTGTCATGCATTGTCCATCCTATGAGTGGGGGTGGTAGTAGTGGTAGGCATCCAGCCCCCCGGCTAAGGGTGGTAGTAGTGGTAGGCATCCAGCCCCCCTGGGTGAGGGTGGTAGTAGTGGTAGGCATCCAGCCCCCCTGGCTAAGGGTGGTAGTAGTGGTAGGCATCCAGCCCCCTGGCTAAGGGTGGTGGTAGGCATCCTGCCCCCCTGGCTAAGGGTGGTAGTAGTGGTAGGCATCCTGCCCCCCTGGGTAAGGGTGGTAGTAGTGGTAGGCATCCAGCCCCCCTAGGTAAGGGTGGTGGTAGGCATCCTGCCCCCCTGGGTAAGGGTGGTAGTAGTGGTAGGCATCCAGCCCCCTGGGTAAGGGTGGTAGTAGTGGTAGGCATCCTGCCCCCCTGGGTAAGGGTGGTAGTAGTGGTAGGCATCCAGCCCCCTGGGTAAGGGTGGTGGTAGGCATCCTGCCCCCCTGGGTAAGGGTGGTAGTAGTGGTAGGCATCCAGCCCCCTGGGTAAGGGTGGTAGTAGTGGTAGGCATCCTGCCCCCTGGCTAAGGGTGGTAGTAGTGGTAGGCATCCAGCCCCCCTGGCTAAGGGTGGTAGTAGTGGTAGGCATCCAGCCCCCCTGGCTACGGGTGGTGGTAGGCATCCTGCCCCCCTGGCTAAGGGTGGTAGTAGTGGTAGGCATCCTGCCCCCTGGGTAAGGGTGGTAGTAGTGGTAGGCATCCAGCCCCCCTGGGTAAGGGTGGTGGTAGGCATCCTGCCCCCCTGGCTAAGGGTGGTAGTAGTGGTAGGCATCCTGCCCCCCTGGGTAAGGGTGGTAGTGGTGGTAGGCATCCTGCCCCCTGGGTAAGGGTGGTAGTAGTGGTAGGCATCCAGCCCCCCTGGCTAAGGGTGGTAGTAGTGGTAGGCATCCAGCCCCCCTGGCTAAGGGTGGTAGTAGTGGTAGGCATCCAGCCCCCCTGGCTAAGGGTGGTGGTAGGCATCCAGCCCCCTGGGTGAGGGTGGTAGTAGTGGTAGGCATCCAGCCCCCCTGGCTAAGGGTGGTAGTAGTGGTAGGCATCCAGCCCCCTGGGTAAGGGTGGTAGTAGTGGTAGGCATCCAGCCCCCTGGGTAGGGGTGGTGGTGCGCATTCAGGCCCCTGTGTGCATATGTGGCATTGGTGATGGGCATCCCGCCCCTATGGTGCTGCTGTTGCTGGTGTAAGTATATTCTGCATCCCTCTGTGTGTGTGTGATGTGTCGTGTACGTGTTGTATGTGTTTTGTTTTTGGTGTCTGGCTTACCTTCTGCACCGTACACGTCCGTGCCTGTTCCGGTAGTAAATGTAGAATATCGGTATGATCGGGATGAAGGGATTCATGGTTGGTTCGTGTCGTTCGTCCTTCTCGTTGCTTCGCGTCGTCCTCGTCGCTTCGCCTTGTCCTCGTCGCTCCGCGTCGTCCTCGTCGCTGCCGTGTTCGTCTCGGAGCCGTGGATCGTGTTGTGGCGCGAATCGGAGCTTATGTGCGCCTCTCCCGGATGCTTTGACGTGCCGTGCGTAGCGACGGGTTCGGCGCGTACGGAAAGCGCATCGTACTCGTTCGGCCGGACGGAGCTGCATTTTCCCTTCCGTGCGACTCGATTCAGCGTTTCCGGATTCGCCTCGGTCGGGGAACAGGACCTGGTTTGGGTGAGTACGGCTCGGCCGGATTCTTTGCTGTTGTGCGCATCGTACTTACTCGTTCGGTGTGCTGTACGGATCGGTCGGGAAACAGGCTTTCGCATGGCTTTTTTCCCGACCGAATGGTGTTGGGTGCGCCTCCGACCGAGATCGGAATCGGCCCCTCAGTGTCTTCTTTATGTCACCTGACACCCACCCTATACAAACTGACCAATGGACTGAGTGGTCTAACCAGATGAGATGATTCCAGGAGGTGTCCCCCAGACCTTCAAGAATTTATTATTGCCTGATTTAACAGATGTGTTAGCTTGCCTGGCTAGAGTTAGCGCTCTTGATGGTGACGAATGAGCTGCTGGCTATTTCCTTACTTACAAACTTTGCAAAACTTTCTTTGGGAAATCTTGACTTGCCTGATGCAGACTCACCTGGCTTCTTTTACGAACTGACTCATACGCTGTGTGCATAGAGTGGTCTCTTCCTTCTTGGGAGACTACTGAACGGGCATGTTTCATGTCTCTTCCTGAACTCTTGAGGTTTGGTATCTTATTTCAAATGCCTTATTAGAATTTGACTGAATTGTCTATAACCTGATTTACTGATGCATTTGTTTACCTAAAAGTTTGATAAACTAAACTAATTCATCATATCAACTCAGCAATCATGATTGTTTCTCTTCAATTGAATGTGCATTCTTAATTTGGGACTAATGACCAGAGGAAATCATATTAGAGAGATCTCAGAACATTAAGAACTAATGCTGTTATTTTATATAGCTTTAATGGAGCTCTTAGTGTGTATGATTCTGGCTCACCTACGTCTCTTCAGGAGATTTGTGCTTGCTGTGATAATCTTCTATCTTTATAGCATTGTATTGAGAGTGATCTACATGAGTTTGATTTCTAGTTTGTAGTTCAGTCATTCAATTCCTGGTCCTCGTTGGATGACCGTTGGAACCCTTTTATATCCAACCTCTTTCGGCACTAAACAAGATACATCAGAGGACCGAGAGGGAGAGAGGAAATCATTGACAGGGAGACAGTTAAAAAGTTATCATTTATAAAATTTGATGGGCCTAGTAATTCTACAACAATTCCTTTGACATCCTGGAATTGCATGTTTAAACCTAGGTAACGCAGAATACTTTTGCTTTTGTCGTCGAGCTGTTTTCCACACTTACTGTCACAGTGCTTTTTTGCTCACTCAGAGTTTTGTGGGGAATTTTTGAATTAATTCTCCTATTAACTTGTGGCAACAACAGTATTATTTTACTATTTATCTTTTGACTTGTGGCCAAAGCTGGGAAACTTTTTGCTTAAATTGGCTATTTGTGCTTGTTTGCTACGAATCGCCAACTATAGCAAAAAGACAAGGGGTGGTCCAACCACCACCTTTTTTACAAAAAGCTGGAAAAATGGAAATTAAATTGAGTGAATTGCTACGCAGTTTTTAAAACCATTTGATGACAATTGATGCTAATGGGTATGTGCCTGTCAGGAAGCTAGCACTTTTGTTCAATCACCTAGGGCAGCTGGTCAACGAGTCTTTGATAATTTACCAACGATTCCTGCACCTGTAGATGAAGACAACCCATGGGATGTCTATTTGGAAGGAAAGGAGATGATTAAAAAGCAGTATTTGGCTGATTCAAGAGTTCTTTTAGAAAGATTTCATTTTGCTATGTGTAAATAAAAGTGTGATAATATGATAGAGGAGTACATTGCTACTTTACGTGTTTTAGCTTCAAAATGTGTTTTTGGAAACAATGTGGATATTTATATACGTGACCAGTTTGTGTTTTACTGTTTTTCAAAGAAAGTACCAGAAGGTCTGCTAACTTGTTATAGCCCAACTCTAGCGGAAACTATTGATGTGGATAAGAGTACAGGGAGGTATATTATCACTTCTAGGGGATATTCACAAGAATGTGTGCTAAACATCTCCAAAAAATGTTAACGCAACTTTACACATCGCAGCCTATCGCGGGAAAATAACCCTGTGTTAACGTGGAATTCACAACACGGCGGTACCATGCGATAGTCCCCCGAAAACGCGGCCAATGTCCGCGATACAACAACCGCGACCGTGATAAAAACACAAACCTCAACGCGAAAAAACATGCAATGGGCCAAAGCGCGATGAGGAAATCAGCGATAAGCAGCGCCAGGCCTGCAATACACACATGGCAGGCGGGAAAAACCACTATAAAAGTAGAAAAAACACACAAACACAAAATGACCAACACCCAAGCACCATGGAGGCAGCCGGAGGAGGCGCAGAGGACGAGCACAACCCCACAAGCACCCTCGGACGACCAGCCTGGGACCTCGGGGACAGGGAAGGGCAAGCATAAGAAGAAGAGGAAGACGAAGTTCAGTCCGCCGTAGAATAGGATCCTGGTCACGGAGGTGATGGAACACCATCAACAACTGTTCGTCACCTCCAACGTGTCATTGGGCACCAAAAATGGAATATGGCGGGACATCGTGGACAAGGTGAATGCCGTCGGAGAGCACAAGAGGTCAATGGACGGGGTCAAGAGGCGATGGATTGACATCAAGCGCAAGACGAAGGCGAAACTCGCAGGCAACCAGAAGGCAGCAATGCAGACTGGAGGTGGGAGCCCAGCACCACAGCTGGAGCTGGATGACATGGAGGAGCTGGTGTCGACAGTCATCAGTGTGGAGACTGTGACAGGACTCGGGGGACCGGACACTGCTCGACAGGACACAACACAACCGCAACAGGGTGAGTGACCACCAGGTACTGGGGTGACGGGTGGAGATGGCCACAATGGCACACATGCACAATCAAGCACAGCACAGTGCACACCCACAATGACTCTGGATCATGGCCCTGATCCACAGACTGTCACAATGTACAATGCCATGCTGTCTGAATGTGAACCTGTACCATGCGGCTACATACATGCGGACACATTGTAATACACCATCTCCCCTTCACATTGCAGGGGCACCGTCAACACCTCCTGTAGAGCAGTCCCAGCCACTCTTCACTGATGACGAGGAGGGCACCCCCAGCATCGACACCCAAGCCCTCCAAGACATCATTGACATCATCCGCAACTCACCTCCCGGATCAGGGCAGCCCAGCTGCATCGAGGAGACCCCACCCACTACCCAAACCACCCAGCAGGAGGCACCCACAGCCCCGGCAGTCTCCCAAGACCCCCAGGAACAACACATGGCCTTCCAACGCCGTGTGCTGGAGGGCCAGAGGGAGACGGCTGAGCAGGTGCGGGTGGGGTTCGACCTCATGGTTACCAAACTGGACGCCATCCATGGGTGTCTAGGTCCCATCAGGGACCAGCTCCAGTCCCTAACGGACACCCACGGCCGCTCCATGGTCTCCAACAAGCCCTGACTGACATCGCTGAAGTCATGACTCGGAGACAAGAACACCTGTCCACTCAGAGTGGCTCCAGCGATCCCAGCCGTGAGCTGGCACACATGCGGAGACTCATGGAGGACATGGTGCGGATGGAGGCGGAAAGGATGGCAGCCACCGCTGCACATCAGCGAAATGTAGCTGGGATCTACCATGCTGTGCAGATCCTCATCATGGCATTGCTGCCACAAGGCGTGGCGCAGATGAATGCTGCTGCCCCCACACCATCCACATCTCCGCCCCCTGGTGTGTCAGTGCCTCCCAGTGCGGCAGGCATATCCACTCCGGCACCGGATGTGTCACTGCCACACAGTGCAGCAGACAATCCTCCTCCGGCACCTGATGTGTCAGTGGCACACAGTGCCGCAGCGGGTACTGCAACACCCACAGGTGGGGCAGAGCACACATCCGAGGACGAGGACGTGGAGGGGCTTGAGTTCAGAAGGAGGCACTAGCATTCATTTCCGCCACCTGGCCTGTTTCTGCTTGGTGCCGCACGTGGCCCCATGACCATCCACTGACCCCCCGATACACTCCGCTGCACTCATCTTGGACTGCGACATGGACTGCCATATCCTGTTTGATGACCAATGACACGGCGACCAGACTGCGGACTGTACCCTTCCTCTTCCGCAGTACTTGTCATCCCCGGATGGACTCTGGCTGGCCCTCCACGGGCCCATATTGTGTAGTGTGCTTGGCATGGCCCTGTACCGCTCCAGCTGCAAAACTCCACTGGATGTGCAATAAACATCCAGAAACGCACTGCTGTGTCATGTCTTTCATCATTCATGTATGAATGTGTGGATGAATGTAGGGACAGTGATTTCCCTTACGTCAATGATGCTCATCTAGTGGGATGCCAGTCACAGTGTGCTACATTGCCTATTGTGTTCCAGTTGCAGTGTACACTACAACAGGGACACACGCATTAGTCACTTCCTTGTCCAGACATGGACTGAACCACACCCAGAGCCCCCGAGTCATTTTTGCAGGACCTGCGCTGGTCCGGCGTACGCCAGGCCAGAACACTCCGCTTACGCTCCGAGGGGGGGCCCACATAGCTACATGTCACAGGCGTACACACTGGTGGTATGCAGGTCACTGGTCTAGTTGTCAGCATGTCACGGCCACTCCCTGAGGGCAGGTCTGCACACACACCACACCCATCCGGCACAGGCGTCACAGGCCATGTGACCCCGCCAATATAAGGGGCCGACAACGTCACATTCCCCACTGCTGGTGGTGACTGGATGACAGACACTCCACGGTTCTCAATCATAAAGGGCCCATGAGTTGTGGCGCACAGGGTTGGTCGCACCCGAGGCCTTGCGCCCGTCACGGGCCTACCACCACGTGGCGCTGACTGGGGTTGCACAGGGTTAGTGGCACCAAAATAGTTGAGCGGGTGTTCAGCCTGCGATGATGACGTGTGCACTGATGTGGTCTCTGCCATTGATGCCTCAGGACTCAGGGTCATGTGTGGGACCTGCTGGGCCGCGGGGCAGGTCCACATGATGTGGACCATGCCATGGCGGGACCGGGGCCTGGAGCTTGCACGGGCATGTGGTGTGCCCACTGGTGGACACACCATTGGCGGCAGGTGAGCAGTGGGCCCGGGGTGCGCAAGTGCAGACAGCCAGCGCTGGCCGGCGGGAGGGGGTAGGGTGCGGCTGCATGCTTCCGCAGGGACGGACAGGCATTGTTGTTGTGTGCTGTGTGATGGACTCTGCCATGATTGACTCTGGCCTCGATTACAGATTGCAGACCTGGTGGCTTGCAGTGTATCCCGGCACGTAGTTGGAGACACACCGGTGGCACAGGTGAACAGTGGGGCCTGGGTGCGCAGGGGCCGCGGTGTCTCTCTCTCTCTCCCTTCCTTTCTTCCCTCTCTCTCTCACTCTCTCTCCTTTCCTTCTCTCTCTCTCTCTCTCTCCTTTCCTTCTCTCTCTCACTCTCTCTCCTTTCCTTCTCTCTCTCTCACTCTCTCTCCTTTCCTTCCCTCTCTCTCACTCTCTCTCCTTTCCTTCCTTCCCTCTCTCTCACTCTCTCTCCTTTCCTTCCCTCTCTCTCACTCTCTCTCTCCCTTCCTTTCCTTCTCTCTCTTTCTCTCTCTGCCTTTCTTTCATTCTCTGTTTCTCTGTGTCTCGCTCCTTTGATGTGCGCATGGCACACGTTCTGATTTTGTGCTTTATTTTCCAGGCTGTGACATCGAGATTGTCCCGGACGGACCGGACAGGAGTCTTCCGCATTGGGGTTTTGTGTTGTATTTCAATAAAGTTTTTGGTTGTTACTTCAGTGCTGTGTGACTGTTTCTCGTTCTTCTTGCCACACATGTCTGTTATTTTTTGACAATGTGCATCATCATGCGCTTTTTGTGGCTCTTGTGTCGTGCACGGTATGTGTATGTCCGGGGGGGGGGGTGCTGGGGGTGGTGGCGGTGGGTGTTGTGGCCCTCATGAGTATCCGAGCTGCATGATCATTGTCTCGATGGCATCTGTGGGTCTTCAGGTGTGGCTCTTGGCTGGGCTCCCTTTCATGCTGCAGGTAGTCACCCTGCTTAACACCAGCTAAAGGCAGGTGTTAAATCACTGGTGCTACCGCAGCTTATCGCCTGTTTTTGATTTGCATTGCAGACCTGGCAGTTCGTTGTGAAAGTGGTGTTGTGGTTTTTTCGTGTGTTCTTGCACGGGAACGCCTACTCTGCATCTCATTAGGGTTAGTTGGGGGTGTCCACTGTGGAGATACATTTTGGGGCAGTTGTCGCGGGAATACTGGCGATGTCTGCAGTTTGCACCCGCTTGTGAATGGGGTGTTAAATCTATCTCCACTTTTGATGGGTTAAGGTGGAGATAAATAGGCGGTAGGTCCTTGTGAATATGCCCCTAAAGTATTATCTAGTCATGTGGGACAACCACCCATTAGTTGCATCACAGGGGAGGACTTTGTTGATACTGTTAATAATAAATGTTAGAGGAAAGGGGGGCAACAAGGCCAGGGGCAGCAAGTCTGCTACCGTTGTGGTTCTAGAAATCACATTGGGAATGATCCTTCATGTCTTGCAGTAGGAAGAAGGTGCAATCAGTGTTGTAAGATTGGACACCTTCAAGGGGTGTGCAAGAATGTTTCTAGCCTAAACAATTGTCCAAACAAGGTTAAGATTAGAAATGTATATATGGATGATTTGGTTGATGAAACTCAAGAGTGTGTGGATAGGTTCTCAAATGTACTATGGACTGTAGCTATGCCTGAGTCTGCAGGCCAAGATACGATGAAGCACATTAAGGGACCATTGTATGAAGCAATCATCGAAGGTAAGCAGATAACTGTTATGGCTGACTCAGGGGCACCTGTCACGATCTTAGCAGATCACACCTTCTACAAGTTTTGGCCAAAATCTTTGGAGTTGGTTCACCCTAATATTAATCCAAAGGCTTTTGGTGACCAGCACATTGATCTTTTGGGTTTCTTCTGGGTATCCTTGGAGTGCTTAGGGAGGTCCACTGTTACCAAGGTTTATGTAGCAGTTAAGGGGGGTGGCATTGTGGACTGGAATGATTTGGCCAAATTAGGTATTATCTTGCGCCCTGGGCATGATGTACCCATCAGTTTGGGTGACTTGCCTGAGTTTGTGGTGGGTGCACCTGTGCTGTCAGTGAATGTGAAGAGTGAAATTATGGATCATTTGATGTCAACTTTTCCAAGTGTCTTTAAAGATGTGGTGGGTACTGTTCAACAGTCTGAACATTGCATCAAATTGAAGAAAAATGCTTTACCAATAACACATAAGGTTAGGCCAGTATCGCTGAGTGTTAGACAGGATCTGAAGGAGTTATTGGATAAACTGAGATCTGAAGGGATTATTTCTCCAACTGATTCATATAAATGGGTTTCTTACAAAAAAACAATCCGGAGACTTGAAGTTCTGTGTTGACTTGAGGTCTCGAAATCAAAACATCTTGGTAGATTGTCATTCCCTTCCTCACATTACTGAAATGGTTGCCAATGTTGAGCGATCAAAATATTTTTCCACAATTATTTTGCTTTTGGCATATCATCAAATTTCTTTGAGTGCAGAATTGTAATCACTCGCCATGTTTGTGACTCCTTATGGAGATTTTAAGTACCTATGGCTGCCATTTGGACTCGCATCCGTGGCGAGAGTCTTTCAAAAGATGATGGATGCTCTATTTGGAGACATGCCCCATGTGCAAGCTTTCCAGGGTGATATTTTGCTTTTTACTGAAACCAAGGAAAAACATTTGTGAGTGTTAGAAAAGGTGTTGCATGTACTGCAGACCAGGGGTAGGACAGTGAAATCTAATAAGTGTACATTTTTAGTGCAGGGTGTAGGAGTACATGGGTCACACGATTACAGAGCAAGATATTAAACCTATATCTCGTAATTTAGAAGCTATTAAGAATGCTTCTCTGTTTGTGGACAAGGATGCTTTGTGCTCCTTTCTTGGGCTCTGTGAGTACTATACACGGTTTGTGCCTGGTTATGCTTTGGCTGTACAACCCTTAGGATCTCTTCTTAAAAAAGATAGTCAATTTTATTTGAATTGTCAGATTACGGCAGTGTTTGAGGAGGTTAACGGATTAGTACTTAATGCCCCAGCTTTGCAAACTTTTGTTCTCACAGGCAAATCATAACTCACAGTTGATGCTAGCCTCAAGGGACTTGGAGCTGTTTTGGGGCAGTGGGTCAATGGACAGGAAATCACTGTTGCATTTGCATCCAGAATTCTCTCTGATGCCGAAAGCAATTACAGCACAATTGAAAGGGAGGCTTTGGAATGTGTCTGGGCAGTGCAGACGTTTAAGGCCTATATTTGGGGGGAAACAGCATTTACAACGCTGTCTCCACAACGTGGTACCATTACAACACGGTCGTTACAATGACTGCGTTGTTACCACGTGTGACATTACATCGCAAGTCGTTTCAACAACTTGCTGTAGGGGGCGCGCTGGTGCTTCCCTGCTGTTGCGCAAACTGGAGTAGGGATAGTATATAATACTATTCCTAAATCCAGCACGCCCCTTACAGCAAGTTGTTGAAACGACTTGCGATGTAATGGTTCGCGTGGTAACAACGCGGTTGTTGTAACAAGTGCGGTGTAAAGGAGTGCGTGAACAACGCATTTGTTGTAAACAGCTATATTCATATTTGGGGTACCACTTGCGACATCTACACTGGCCACAAACCCTTGGTGTATATTTTGAGTGGTAATTGCTAGGGAAAGGCCTCCGCCCAATTGGTGTGATTGTTGTCCAAATTGCAAGATACGATTAGTCATTCAAATGCATCCAAGGGGCAGAAACATTTGTCCAGACTGTTTGTCTCGTCTGCCTCTGCCTTGTGGTGATGACTTGGTTGGTTATCAGGACACAGAATGTGTTGCAGCTCTTGTGGATGCATTGACAGCTTGCAATGGGGAAATCACTGTGAAGGAATGGTGCATTGCTAATGTTAATATCCGTGAATAAGATGTCAATGTACACCATGATGTATGCATGCATAACAACAACAATACCAATAAATGCAATTTCGATGTACTCCATAACTTATGCAAGCATAACGATGTCAATATCAGTAAAGACAATGTCGATGTAAGCTATGACAACTGTACGCATAATAGTGAGGATGTTGATTAAAATTATATCAATGACCACCATGTTATATGTACATGCCATCACAAACTTGTATCATTGCTGTCGGATTCACCCAAGATGACCTCCACATCCACCCTGAGTCAGAGATTCGTGGTCAGACAGGCCCTGCAACCCAAGCCTACCGATTGATAGGTCTCATGTGAGGTTACACTTAGCCCAAAGACAAATGCACACCAAGGGAAAACCCTGATGGATCCCACAGATAGGCAGTTCCACAAACAGATCCAAGGAAATTGGCCCCAATAAAATATGTTTGGCCAAAGACGCACGTTCCCAAAATACCACAAAGTCAGATGCCATATAAAGTGAGGAACACTCAACCAATCAGGGCACAGCATACACACTACACGTAGCGATCACGCGATCCCCAATGCCGGACATCTGGACACATGCACACTGGCCCTCATTAACTCTCCCCGAGGTTGAGAGCCAACTGTCTCCCACTTGTCAGATGGTTGTACTTTTTGCTTATGACTAGGATGCTTTTCTAAGAATGTGAGATTGGCTTATTGTACCTCACGAACTGTATAAATGGTTGGCCAAAACATATGTACATTGAGAGATTTTCTTCAGGCGGGACTCTGTTGATGCTCTCCCAGCTGCTGCGTTTAATTAAAACAATTTGTTCCTGTTTTGTTAAATGCCTCTTGTCTTTTAATTTTTTCAAGGTAAATTCATATCCGAGCAACACTATGGCTAATGATGTAGTATTGTTGAAGGTACTACATTTCATTAAGACAGGTTGGCCTTCAAAGAAAATTCTCACTGATAATCTCAGGTGTTTTAGTGAAGTAGAAGTTGAACTCTCATTTGAGAATGATATTTGTTTGAGGACTGATATGTTTGTTCCAACTTGTGAGATTACAGCTAGAATCATAAGTATTGCACATGAAGGACACATGGGTGTTTCTGGCACTTGCAAGAAGTTAAGGTAAACTTATTGGTGGCCAGGTTAAGACAAAGAAGTTTCTTCCTATATTGATAAGTGTCCACAATGAATAGTTTATGATACGCATTGGATAACGTCACCAAAGCCTTTGTTTACAGTTACTTTTCCACAAAGGGACTGGGAAAAACTGGCTTTAGATTTTTCAGGGCCATTTAATTTATTGCCTAAGGATAAGAAATATCTAATAGTAGCAAAAGATTATTTTTCTAGAAAACATATTTATGGTGGAGGGTGCTCTGAACTATATTGTTACTGACAATGGCATGCATTTTATTTCTAGACAAATTACTAGTTTTATCGAAAAATGTAACATAAAACATTCTCAGGTGGCTTGGCATAGTCCTTCGTCCAATGGTTTGGTCAAGAGGGCCAATCACATTTGAAAGAGGGAATTCAGACAGCGATAGTAGCAGCCAACGTTGATGTTTCATTATTTCTTTAAAAACAAATTGGGCTTATCTCACTACTCCACATTCTACAACGAGAGTTACTCCTTTTGAGTCTCCCAGGGGTAGGGAAGCCAGAACTAAGTTAGTTCCAGAATGGATGACCAATATTGCTGTGGGCAAGTGTGTTGTAACTAAAAGTAATGATGTAAATCCCATGAAACTTGTAAGAGAAAGAGTGTTGGCTAAATAGCAAGTACAGAAGAGCAATTATGTTAGCAAGAAAGGTGTCAGGATTGTCCAAATCAATGTGAATGATTGCGTTTTGATTAAAAAACCATTTAGACTTAGTAAAGGTGAATCAAAATTTTCATTACTAGTAAAAGTTATCAAGGCAAGCAGGGCATTTGTTTAGTTGGAAACGAAGGGATGGTGGAACAGAGATTGCGTGGCTCCACTTTCTGATGCACAAGCAGCTACATATTTGTGCATGTACTCTAAAAAAGAGACCGGAGAGTCCATGTTATCCACTGATATTGTCAGTGACAATATTCTCTCACGCAATGCCCAGAACTTCAGAGTGTCTACTATTGTGGCGGGCATGAATGTTTCTCCATGAAAGGTTCAGGTGGATGATTGCAATACCAGTAGGGGCATCAATTCTGCTGTCCACATGGCTGGTAACATTTCTGGGCAGCCATCCTTTAGAACAGACAGCAATTTGTGATTTGTTGTTCTGGTTCAGGTGAGGCGTAAGTCAACCAGCAAGATATAGTACAGGAACGTGTGTGCACACACAGTTCGCGTATGATCCAATTACCTCCCAAGTTGATTGACTACATCTTACTGTAAATGTGTTGTTTGTTTATTTAAACTATAGAGAATCATCATTATTTTATATAAGGAAAGGGGGTGATGTAGTATTTACCTGTAATGGTGTTTATTTTACACTTGTTATTACTTGTATGTCATTTGGTATTCTATGTGGAACCATGATGACATCAAGCACTGAGCTGGTTCTGGAATGTCAGGCGAGTGCCAGTTGCCTGATTCCCTCTGACGTGTTCAGTGGTTGATGCAGTCATGGTTCCATTCCAATAAAGGAATTTGCTTCTTCAATTATCTGCCTCCTGAACCTTCATTGGATTACTATGTGGCTCTGAGCTGTGGGAGTTCCCCTACTACAATATGTTTCACAACATGTAAAATATCCTGTTCATATTAAATGGCACATTCTAATTTTACTTTTTGGCTCCCCCAATTTCAGCCTTCTTGTGTCTACTCCCCCCTTGCGTGGTCTGACCAGCCAGGTTTTTCTCTCTACCTATGCAGCACACTTCACAGAGTTCAACTAAAACCACCAAATATTAGTTTCAAAAGGAACTTAGCTAAGGTCTCAGTTGACAAAGGTGATCATTTGCTAAGAGATAACCTCCAAATTCTAAGGAATGCCATAGAAGGGAGTACTTTTACACCTACTACATGAATTGGAAAGCCCTTGACTCTTGATTTTTTGAAGTTGAATAAGTATAGGTTTTCTAAACCTTCTTCCTCATGGTACACACAGTACCTTAGAATTGAGAAGCAACAGTATTAACATCTGAAATGCAAATGGAAGCACCATTACTAGTGTTACGGGGTGGGTACGACCCGGGAGGGCAAGGAGCGGACACAGGACTGGTGGAAGGTGACACCTGCCGATTCTCCTCTTGCTTCCCCACAGCAGGACGAGTGGAACTGTCCCTTTAATCCCACTCAGGAGGAAGAGGGGGAAATCAGGTACGGCTCCTTTAACTGGGAGATCGATCCCGAGGATTCCGGCCCCAACGATGACATCACGGAGGTCGGACCAACAAGACGGCAAGGAATCCCGAAGAGGGGGTGGAGCATCACTGGAGCCGGAGAGGATGAGGAGTTGGAGGAAGCCATGCGAGGAGAGGAGTGGACGCCGTCGAGTGGAGAAATCATTGCAGAGCGGCCGAAAGAAGCGAGAAAGCCAGGAGGCCACTGACATTACGTTTCGCCCAGCCACGCTCCAGGAGGAGCGTGGCTTTCACAGGTACGAGAACGGTTTGCGGGCTGGGTTGGAAGGAGGGTGAGACCCGACGTATAGGGCAGCACACTCCCTACCGGTTCCCGTCTGGTTACCCCCTCCTGAGCACCTCACTTTCCTACCTAGACGTGCGGCACCAACTGGTTGATCCTTCACTCCCTTCCCTTACTGGAGTGCTAGTTCCCCACAATTACACCGTTTCTTTTTCCTTTCATTTGGCTGTCTCCTCTTCGGAACCACTGCCCCTGCAAGACCCGACGGAGGTGGATGAGAAAGGGGTGGAGAACGCCAGAGGACCCGGAGTGCTGGGATAAGACGCCATTATCCCCAACTCTCAGCAAAAGACTGGCTACCCAAAGGAGACGTGTACTGCATAAAATAAAACCCTCTTTAATCCGGCCTGGTCTCCTGTTCCCTCATTCCGTCCCGCCACAACTAGCCAGATGAGAAAATGGTCTGTCTCGGAGCCCTTCAGATTTATACGTTCGACCGGCTAGGAACATCTTTTTACTGAGCAAATTGAGGGCTCACAAAACAAATCCTGGGAAGTCTTCATTATAGTAAGGAAGCTGAGTAGTGCTTCTGATGACTGACACTCTAATAATATATGACAAGCCTATTTCTAAGATAAAATCATGAAAATTCTAAAATTCAACCTCCAATCTCCATCCTACTAATATGACCACCAATCATGATCCTTCCATCTCTCTAAAAAATGCTACATTACTTGATGAGGTTGATGTATACACTCCTCATCTACTCTAGATTAATTTGTCCCTGTGGAGGAAGAACTTGTGTGCACTAAACTCACAACTTAAAGTCAGACTCACCTTTGCATCTCTGCCAGGTGAAAAATCTCAAACTCTGAGTCACAAGCTTAGCCCAACATTCACTAAACTACTCAATCTTTCATTTGAACGAGGCTCAGTTCCCTCTTGCAGGAAAAAACTGAATGTAGATCTCAGGGTTTTTACTAATCGCATTGAAGAGCAGGGCGTGCTGGCGATTCCTCGGATTGCCACCACATAAGAGCTGGGGAACAATGGCCGCCCCAAGACGGCAGATAAGAGCTGGGGGGAGGTTTCCACCCCAAAACTAGTGCCGCCCAGGGCGGATCATCCCCCGCTCCCATCTTGCTACACCACTGATATCTTTAGTGCCAGAGCCGACAAAAATTATTGACGCCTATGTGAGTGTGACTTTCTATTTGCATCTTGAAACCATACAGTACATTCACCATCACTGATCTGGATTTAGACAATTTCATAGCATTGAATCAGATCCAATTGGATTCTGACTTGATTTGTACATGTGCCTTGACTCTAGCAGTGCCTGTCTGGTACCTTCAACACAATCCCCCTTAATATTCTATTCTCCTGCCTGAAAGTATCAGGGTTGGGGGGAGGGCTCTGCGTTCTACTGTTTTATATCCTTTCTGTCAAACCATGCACATGAGGTTTTAATGCAACTATTCACATTTAGTGTCAGAGGAAACACCTGCCTTGTCCTTTAGGGCTAAGCATTCAGCTCAACACTCTAATCTTTGTATGGTTGCCTTGGTGGGGACCATTTGGTCCTTTTTTATGTTCTACTCTACTCTTACAAAGATGATGCTAAGCTATTAATGAGCTTAGACAGAGACCTTACAGATCCGCAAATGAAATTCAGATGCGGCATTATATTAATTTCCCAATGAATGAATGAAAATTCCCAGAGACTTAAAACTATAAAAACTGAAATTCTAGCATTTGAAAATCCCATCAGCTGGAATTCCACTTGGTGGCTGGATGAACAAGCAGCATCTACTCCACTGGTCTCATCTATAAGATATCTCAGGGTCCCAGATACATCCAGCAATGGTTTAGACCCTATCAGCCTGCTCTTTCCCTGTGATCTAGCACATCCTTTCTACTCTCAGTCCCTGTCCCTTGCAGGTAAAGAATGGAAGGGTGTGGCTTTAACTAACTCTTGACTGAGCCATGGTATCATCTATCTCTTCACCTTCATCAAGTAAACTCTCACATACTGTTCAAAAAACTGTTTTAAAATGTTTCCTCAATAAACTAATGGGAGAGGTCTTCTTTCTACATCCCAATATCTCTGCAGTGCTAGTGGCAGGACACCCTGTGCAGGGTAACCAATGTGGTTTATACATTTTCAATCATCATTATCATAGACATTGCAATACAATATGGAAAATAAATAGGTATTTTAGTACCGAATTCAAATTCCCATCTGTAACGATTCTCCTGCTTGAACAGGACTTAAAATTTCAATTGCTTTGGGGGTGTCTGAAAATACTAATTAAGGGGTGCAACAAACATCATACTTCCTGCAATTTTCCCCATGTCAATTGGAAAAACCTACCACAATTTGTACAGGACCTGTGGCATTTAATGGGGAGGTCCCAAATTCCACATGATATGCTCCCTTTTCAAATCCAACAAATGCCTCTCCTTGCATAGTTTGCATTTACAGGGTCTGATAAATTCCTCAGCACTCTGTGGTAATCATAATCAGGGCTGAAATGTGTTCTTGGTCAGTAGAACAAGAGACATCAAAAGATGCACTGTACTTTTGTTTTAGTTAAGCCCTTGATATTGTCAGAAAGAGAAGAATATTTCCAATGCTGGCACTATGATTCAATTAGCATTTTAGCAAGGTATAAGTTTTACCTTTTCAACAAAATGTTTACATATATATGTCAAACATTGAAGGATGTGTGCAATAATAACTCATTATTTACTTTTTTACTTCATTTTATGATCTGATCAAAGCTGGTGGTAACTCTTTTGAGTAATTTACACTTTTCAGTGAGCTTATTACTTTTTTCTTATCCAAGTGTGAGTTACTACTAAAAAAAGTAGGAGAAAGTAGTATGTCCAGCACCACACACAGCCAACCACTTGTAGTGCACCACCCTCCCACAGAAAACATCAAGGTAGGAAATTAAAACAAAACCCCATCAGTTTCATTGTTGACGTAAATTACATTATTTTATTTAAAATTGTTGAAAATATAAATACATATAAATTAATGTTAAGAAATAAATAATGCATGTTTGTTATTTAATCATAAAATATGTTAATACTATATTCTGCTTATAGGCAGAGGGGGAACATGGCGGGCGCGAGCTAACCAGGAGGATGGCAGTTTTTTTTCTTCTATGGTGCTAGTGGGCCCCTGCACCCCCCCATAATCTCGACATCTCTTGCACCTACCTGTGACCAGCCCCTCCGCTTGATGGTGCTGCTACAGAAGGCATCTGTGGCGTTCGTCAGGGGCCCCAGCCCCGGGGTAGCTTCATGTGGAAGTAGAGCAGCCGGCGTGTTTTTCCAGGGCAGCGGCTGTGGAGGAAGCTGGAAGGAAGACAAGAAGGACTGCCCCCAGAATACTATGATTTTCCTCAGGCGGTAGGCGGATCATTTGATGTGCATAAGGAAGTGCTGATTGAGCAGAAGAGTGGGGGTTTCACCTGGGAGACAGGAAACAAAGTTCGGAGGACACAGCGCCTTCTGACCATGGAGCAGGGCAGCCAACACTCAGAAAAGATGGAGAACAAGTCATAGGCAATTTTTCAAGGTGTACTCTACGCACTTGAGGTATAACAGCAGCTACGGTGGTGGGCCCTGGGCTGGAAGTTCTTCCTGTTGTAGTGGTCCCTAGTGTTAAGGTTACTGCAAAGGGGCAAACTTTTACATCCAGGATGGTAGCAGATGCGAAGGTCTCTATAGCAAAGGATGGGAAAATTCGGAAATCAGTAAAGCAGCCGGTGAAGAACCCACGAGATAGGGGAAAACGAGCACCCCCTTCCCAGATTAAGGTCACCCCCTCCCTTAAATCCTTTTTAAGGATCTTCAAAGTGAAGGGGGAGGGGCGAACGTGGGCATAAGCTGGAAGTGCTTAAGTAAGTTTAACAATACTACTGAGTCTGCAATGGACGCCAATAAGATATCAAGGCGTAGATTGAGCTCTGAAGTAAATAAAGGACCTGCAGTTGACTCAAATATCATAGTCCAGGTCCCCACCTCTAGTAGATTTGATGTCCTTGCTGCAACGGATGAGTCAAGTTCTGCCGTTGGGCTCTTCCAGCAGGTCATGGATACTGGGAGTGCAACCAGAGGAATCTTTGGCCTCCATCCTCTTAGGCTTAAAAGAGGAGATGAAGAACAGATTTAAGATATCCAAGACCAACCAGGCAGATATTCAGGCCTCCTGCACAGCATTGAAGGAGGAGGTGCTTACTATGAGACAGGACATAGTAAAAAATACCACTGGCATAAGCCTCCTGTCCAAACAAAGCCAAGGATTAAAGGAAATCCTTGAGAGGATCGAAAAGCACTCTCGGAGGAATGATCTCAGGCTCCTGAGTGTCCCAGAGGCCGAGGAGGGATCCGATATCAAGGACTTTGTAATTACGTTGTAGTTAGATATTGTCCTGAAAGATAGGCCAGATATCAATCTTGACTCTGAAATTCAGCGGGTCCATAGAGACCCCTTTAAAAGGAACCCTCAAAGACAGAGGCCAAGGAAAATACTAGTAAACTTCCTTTCTTATGCTGTGAAGGAAGTGATTCTGAGTGTAGCTTTAAGGAATGGCCCCTATTCGGTTGTTTCTTACTCCCTTTCCATTAGATCGGATGTTTGTCGGGAAACCGTTCAGAAGCAGTGGGAACTAGGTAAGAGGATGGAGGAGTTGAATAAGATAGGGGCCAAAGCACAATTGAAATTTCCAGCATTGCTTTGGGTAATGTGGAATAATCATATGTACAATTACCAATCAGTGGAAGAAGTGGATGGTTTGATCACTCTTATCAAAAAAGGGGCGGTCCCCTGAACTCCATGAGGCAGAGGAATACCGGATGCGGGGGCAGGGGAGGGGCCTGCCACAGTGTAACTAAATCTGATAGATTTACTCCTCCTAGGGAGAAGCTCACTAGGCATTCATGCCTAAAAGCTGTGGAGGGGTTCCACAGGGAGGGATGGGGAAGGTGGTACAGGGGAGGGGAAAGGCACTGGGTGGGGAGCAGTGGGAAAAAAATTAAAAAAATAAGTCCTCAATATCATCTAGACATATATATGTAGCTAATTAGACTAGAAATCGCGAGAAGAATTGAATATTGAATTCAAGGAAAACGATGGGGGGTAATAATGAGCTATCTTTTTTAACGTGGAAAGTAAATGGCCTCAGATCTAATAGCAGGCAGAGATTGGCTATGAGGTACCTAGAAGAAAGTCAGGCTCACATTGTCCTTTTGCAAGAAACCCACCTAAATGGCCAGCGAGAGTAGAGCCCTTTTTTCTAAATGAAGGTGGGTGGGAAGCTATGTAGTTTCAGAGCAAGAAGAGCATTGTTAGGGAGTGGTTATACTGATTAGGAGGGGCGCTGGGATCGAGGTAAAATCTTTAAAAACCGACAGCTCTAGAAAATGGGTTATGGCAACCTTGAGGTATGGAGATTTTGAGTTTGTATGTGCTGGATTTTATGGTCCGAATATAGATGATCCACTGCATTTATCCAACCTGGAATTTAGTGGAGGTTACATCTCCGATGATCATCGGGAAGATTTTAATACTCTCCTCGATCCCATTTTGGATAGATCCACTTGAAAGAACCATGCCCCCGAGTAAGACAGGCCCTTAAAAACATGCTTCATGACATTGGCCTGGTAGATGCATGGAGACATACAAAGGGTTCTAAGAGGGGATACACGTTCCACAGCAAAAAATATGGTCATTTCTCTAGATTGGACTATATTTTTGTGGATGGAACTCTAGCAGAAAATACAAAGGCGGTCCATATTCCACCAGGCCATGTTTCGGATCATGCTGTGGTTAGTATGTCCTTAAAGTGCTGCAGCAGCCGATCAAATGTAAGGTGGACATTAAAAACGGCCATCCTTCAAGACCCTGAGGTAAGTGATAACCTGAAACAAGCTAGTGTGGGCTTCTTTCTTGATAACGCAGGATCAGCCTCCCTTGAGGTAACCTAGGATACTTTTAAAGCGTATATTAGAAGGATGTTGCAAAGTCTGGCTCATTTTAAAAACAAAGCTGAGAGAATTGACCTCAAAAGATTGGGAAATAGAGTGGGGACACTACAGGTCGAGTTACAGGAGCATGGCATCAGGTCGAATGAAGACAGGGAGGGGCTACTAAGGCAACTGGAAGAGGCGAGGCTAAATTACAGGATTAAACTGGACATGAAGTGCAGAGAGCGATGGCAAACAGGGTGTGTGAGAAATTTTGAGTATGGAGAGAGAGCGGGGCACTATTAGCATGGAAGGCAAGAGCTGAGAGTTCAAGAAAGCACATTAGAGAATTGGTAATCAACTCACTGGGCGATGTTTCAAATAAGGCAGGGGAAATGCAAGCCTATTAAGTGTGTCTACTGGCTGAGTTATACACAGAGGAGGTTCTATCCAATCAAGAGAGGATTAGAGCTTGGCCGGAAAGCATACAGCTGCCAGGACTCAAAACGGAGGGTAGAGAGTGCTTGGACGCCCCTATAACTAAGGAAGGGATTAGGACACACCTTCTGCGGATAAAGAATGGTAAGGCTGCTGGCCCGGACACACAACCAGCAGAGTTGTGTAAGCTTTTAATAGAAGAATTGATTTCTGAGTGGGAATTATTGTTCAACTCAATATACCAACAGTGAGGCCAGATCCCTATCTCATGGAAAGAGGCCACAATTGTCTTTGTCTTAAAACCTACCAAAGATCCTAGGAAAGCAGACTCTTACCGACTAATATCCCTGCTGAATGCAGATTATAAAATCTGTGAGTATCTTAGCAGGGAGATTGGCCAAGCTCGCCCCCCAGTTGATCCATATAGATAAGAAAGGATTTATCCCTAAGAGGCAAATCTAGGAGCTCACGCAGCAAATGATATGCACAATCGACCTTGCCACGACTTGCTTGATCCCCTTGGCCGTGGTCGGGATTGATGCGGCTAAGGCTTTTGATCGGGTATGTTGGACATATCTGTGGGAGGTCCTGGGTGTAATGGGATTCAGCCCAGGTTTAACCCTCACTATTTCAGAAACTTAAAAAAATTAATCGGCCAAGATTCTTTTTAATGGCTCCACAACAATCAATCAATCAATCAGGTTTTGTTTTTGTAGAGCGAACTACTCACCCATTAAGGTCTCTAGGCGCTCATGGGTGGGTGTGAGCAACTCCGTTGGGGTCATTAGAAGTGCCAGGTCTTGAGTTCCTTCCTGAATTGGTGCAGTGTCAGGCTTAACCGGAGGTGTAGGGGGACATCGTTCCAGGTCTTGGCTGCAAGGTAGGAGAAGGACCTTCCACCTGCTCTGGTCCTGTAGAAGCATGGGAAGGTGGCTAGGGAGAGGTCGGCTGAGCGTAGGTTTCTCTTGAGGGTATGGAAGGAGATGCAGTCATTGAGGTATTGGGGTTCGTGTTGTGGAGGGCCTTGTAGTTGTGCGTGAGCAGCTTGAAAGTTATTCTTCTTTCGACTGGGAGCTAGTGGAGGTCACAGAGGTGTTGCGTGATGTGGTTGTGCCATGGGATATCTAAGATTAGTCTGGCTTTGGCATTCTGGATGGTCTGGAGTTTGCAGAGGAGTTTTTTGTTGTTTCCTTCATAGAGGGCGTTGCTGTAGTCCAGTCGGCTGGTGACGAGTGCATGAGGGACTGTTTTCTAACCCTGGGCAAAGCACTACGCTACGCGCGCGTAGTTTGCGAAGTTTGCGCTACTTCGCACAACGCGAATTGCACGTAGCACAGTGCAAACACGCGTAGCGTAGCGTAGTGCAGCGGTCATTTTTGCTTGCTCGCGGTCCTCAACGTCAAGTTGGCGACCGCGAGCAAGCAAAATGACATCCCGGCGAGACTTTTTCCTCGTTCGCGATCAGCAACATCAAGTTGCCGATCGCGAGCGTGGAAAATAAACCTCCTGGCGAGATTCTCAACGCGGGAGGTCAGGTTTCTCATTGCGAGTGGTCGCGTATGCTCGCGACCGCTCGCGATGAGAAACTACCAGTCCGCGTTGAGAAAGCTGCCGCTCGAGTAAAAATCTACTCGAGCGGCAGTAAAGACAGCTCGCACTGTGCAAGATGCCATTTTCAATGATTGCACAGTGCGGACAAGCATCCGGCACTGTGCAATCATTGCGAACAGTGCACTACGCAGTTCGCGTAGTGCTACGCGTAGCTCGCGTAGTGCGAACTGCACTTTGCGTAGCTTCGCGTAGCGCTACTTCGCGAACTACGCCCAGGCTTACTGTTTTCCTGGAGTCGGGGGGATCCACTTGAATGTCTTGCGTAGTATGCGGAGGGTGATGAAGGATGGTGAGGAGACGGCGTCGATCTGGTGATTCATGGTGAGTGATGAGTCTAATATGATGCCTTGGTTATGTGCATGGTCCATTGGGGTGGGTGGGTTCCAAGGGCGGGGGGCCACCAGGTGTCGTCCCATGCGGAGGGGGTGGAGCCGAGAATGAGGACTTCTGTTTTCTCCGAGTTGAGTTTCAGGCAGCTGTTCCTCATCCAGGTTGCAACGGCTTTCATCCCTTCTTGGAAGTTGTGCCTGGTGATGTCGGGTTCCATGGTGAGGGTGAGGAAGAGCTGGGTGTCATCGGCATAGGAGATGAAGTTGAGCCTGTGGTTTCTGACGATGGTTGCGAGGGGGGCCATGTAGACGTTGAAGAGGGTGGGGCTGAGGGAGGATCTTTGGGGTACTCCGCATCTGATCTCTGTCGGTTCTGAGAGGAAGGGCAGGAGTCTTATTCTCTGTGTTCTGCCTGTGAGGAATGATTGTAACCAGTCTAGGGCTTTTCCTTGGATGCCGGCATCATGGAGTCTAGTGGATAGTATGTGGTGGGAGATGGTGTTGAAGGCTGCTGATAGGTCCAGGAGGATAAGGGCTGCCATTTGGCCTTGGTCGAGGAGGGCGTGGATGTCATTTGTGGTGGTGAGGAGGGTGGTCTCGGTGCTGTGGTTTCTGCAGAATCCAGATTAAGAGGTGTCTAGGATGTTGTTGGATTCGATGAAGTGTGCTAGCTGGGTGTTGACGGCCTTTTCGATGACCTTGGCTGGGAAAGGGAGCAGTGAGATGGGCCTGAAGTTCTTGAGGTCCGTCAGGTCTGCGGAGGGCTTCTTTAGGAGGGGGTTGACTTCGGTGCACTTCCAGTCTTTGGGGAATGTGGCGGTCTCGAGGGAGCAGTTAATGGCTCCACGTAGCTCAGGTACGATGGCTGTGGTGGCCCTGTGGAAGATGTGTGGTGGGCAGGGGTCAGAAGGTTCTCCCGAGTGGATGCTCTTCATGGTCTTTAGGGTGTCTTCTGTCATGAGTGGGGTCCAGGTAAGAAGGGTCTGTTGGGTTGCATCACTGGGGGTGGGGGTAGGGGCGGTGCAGAGGTCTTGGTCATCTAAGTTGTCATAAGGCATCCTGATGTGAAAGAAGGAGCTGAGTCTGTTGCAGAGGTCTTGGGAAGAAGGGACATCAGTTGTTTCGCTGTTAGGTTTGGCAAATTCCTGTATTATGGTGAAAAACGCCATCTGCCCCCTGGTTCTCAGAGGCCCTACGACTAGATAAGCAGGCTTGCAGAAGGCAGGAAAAAAAATGGAGGAAAAACTATGAAGATGCAGAAAAAGAACTGTACAAAGCCACGCTGGCTGACTATAAAAAAAAGTTAATTGCTGAAAAGAGTCTGTATTTCACTAAGCAAATTGAGGGGGCAGGCACTTCCAGCAAGGAACTTTTAAAACTATAAAGAATCTAACCTCAGCACCTAAGGACGACACCGCTAATGCTAACCAAGATTTCTGCGACACCCTTGCCCACTTTTTAAGTCCAAGGTGGATCAAATTTACGAGCAATTCACAACACACAGACCAGTCACTAATGACGTAGTACAAGCAGTGGCAGGCAAAGGGGTCTTTTAGATTTTTCTCCGGCATTCCCTGAACAATTAGCTACACTCCTTTCTAAAACCAAATCAGGATCCCTGGATGACCCTTGCCCCCCCAGGATTCTTAATAACATCAGTCATATTATTACTCCTCAGCTAACTAGCGTGTTCAATCTGATGCGATCACAAGGGCACTTTCCTTCTATATGGAAACAGGCCTGCATTCTGCCTCTTTTAAAAAAAGCTAATCTAGATACAACTGATCCTGCAAACTATCGTCCCATTGCTAGACTCCCTGTACCGGCTAAAATCTTTGAGAAACGGCTTAATACCGAACTCTCTATTTTTATTGCAGAAAATGAAATCCTGGATCAGAGTCAGTTTGGTTTTAGAGCAGGCCATAGCACCGAAACGGCTCTAATAAAAACGACGGAGATCAGAAAAACGCTGGACGGCGGGGGATCGGTAGCCCTTGTCCTCCTCGACCTGTCCGCGGCATTTGATACCGTGGACCACGCGATTCTGATCGAACGTCTTAAAACCATCGGGATTGGAGGCAGTTCCCTTTGCCTCCTAACGTCATTCCTTTCCGATCGAACACAAACTGTGCATTTGGGCAATTTTAAATCTGCACCCTTCATTTTGCCATGTGGGGTGCCGCAGGGGTCCTCTCTGAGCCCCACGCTTTTTAATATTTACGTTTCTGAACTTGCCTCCCTGATCAGAAGTTTTAACCTCTGCCCTACCTCCTATGCTGACGACAGTGATCTCAGCAGTGGACAAGGACATCAACTACTCAGCTAAACTCCATGACTGTATGGGCGCCCTGAGTAACTGGATGGCTAGGCACTGCCTGAAGCTGAACTCAGGAAAAACGGAGGTGGTGCTATTTGGCAACCTCTCTCCTGAGTGGTCACCAGTATGGTGGCCGGATACACTGGGCAATACTCCTACACCAGTGGCCAAGGCTAAGAATTTGGGGGTCATTATTGATGACAAACTCAATATGAAGTCCCAAGTGTCAAAAGTGGTCTCTGCCGCCTTCCTCACTATTAAAATGGTCCAAAAATTCTGCCTTTCATTCCTTCAAATACTAGAAAAACCGTAATGACCTCCCTTGTATTATCCAAACTGGATTATTGCAACGGTCTGTACATTAACCTACAAACCAATGTACTCAGAAGGTTGCAGGCAGTACAGAACGCTGCGGCTAGACTGGTCCTGGATGCTCCTAGATACCAATCCATCAGAGCAGGCATTCGGGAATTACACTGGTTACCAGTCGGCCAGCAAATCAAATTTAAGGCACTTTGCACGGCCTTTAAGGCCCTGCATGGAGAAGGACCACAATTCCTGCTGGACCTCTTCAGCTGGTATACTCCCAACCGATCGCTCCGTTCAGCAAATGCCTTCCTGATGCTCAGCCCCAGAATCAGAAGGTCTAACTGGGGGGGAAGGAGCTTCAGTTACAATACCATAAAGGAATGGAATCCTCTCCCGCTCCTTCTTAGGAAGTCCTCTTCCTTGTTGGAGTTTAGGAAATTGCTTAAAACATGGCTTTTCAGAAACTAGCCGCCCTGACGACAGATTTGGAGTCCGCGAGCGCCTAGACACCCCTGGGTAGTAGTGTGCACTATAAATTGCCATAACATAACATAACAAGAGTTCCTTGGAGTTATGGGCGTTGGAGAGGATTCTGTCTTGGAGGAAGTTTTTCTTTGTGTATTTGATGAGTTGGTGGTGTGGTGCGGTGGCTGTTTTGTAGGCGGAGCATGCTTCCAGAGTTTAGCTGTTTCTCCACGTCTTTTCTAGTAATCTCCATGAGCTCTTGGATTCTTGGAGTGCCGTGGTGAACCAATCTAACTTACGTGTTGTGTCGTCGTGTGGTGTTCTGGATGGGGGCAAATATGTTGGCGCAGTTGGCGATCCATTGGTGGAGGTTGCTTGCTACAGTGTTGGCATCTATTGTAGTTGGGGTGGAGTGCAGGTGAGGGTGTAAGTAAGGTGTTCTTCAGAGACTTTGTTCCAGATTCTGCGTGGGAGGCGGTGTGCGTGCTTGTGTGTGGTGGGTTCAGTAAAGGAGAAATGGATGCAGTGATGGGCAGTTCAGAGCAGTTACATGGTGTGGCTGAAGAGGGAAACATCAGTTACATCGCGGTGTTTACACCGCAATACCTTTACAACGCGGGTATTACAACTCAAGTCATTACAATGACTTGCGCTGGATGGCGCTCTAAGCTAAGGAATAGTATGATTTACTATTCCAACACCTTCCCTACTGTAACGTAGGCTGGAGTTGGAATAGTAAATCATACTATTCCTAAGTCCAGCGCCCTCCAACGCAAGTCGTTGTAATGACTTGCGTTGTAATGCCTGCGTTGTAAAGGTATCGCGGTGTAAACACTGCGATGTAACATCGTATATTCGGCTAAAGAAGATGTTGTTTCCTCCTGCGAAGATGGGGTCGAGTGGGTGTCCCGCTGTGTGAGTGGGGGCAGAGACAATTTTCTTCAGCCCTATGTTGGTGAGGTTCTATAGGAGGGTGGTGTTGGGGTCGCTGTGGTTGTCCAGGTGGAAGCTCAGGTCTCCAAGTAGAATGTAGACTGTAGAGGTGAGGGCGTGGTTTACGATGAGCTCAGCTATGACGTTGGTGACAGGGTGCGGGGGCCAGGTGGTCTGTATGCGAGTGTTCCACAGAACGTTGTTCTGGGATTGGTCTGGAAGTCATTGTGTTCCATGGGGGGCAAGGCGTCCTCCGAGTTGGTCGTTGGCAATCAGAGGGAACTTTTGTGGATGATGGCAAGGCCTCCTCCTGTGCAGTTGGGCGGTCTTTTCTCAGGATCTTGTGTCCGTCAGGGATGGCGGTTGCGATGTCGGGTGCAGAGCTGGCATTCGTCTAGGTCTCTGTGAGGAAGGTGATGTCAGGAGTGTGAGTGTTGAGGAGGTCCCAGATTTCTACAGCGTGTCTGTGCACTGAGTGCACGCTGAGGAGGATGCAGCTCAGTGGTTTGTGTGTGCTGGGGGTTGCTGCCGGGGTCTGGAGGTGGGTGAAGGTGCGGCAACAGTGTCGTCAGGAGATCACGCCTTGGGTGTTGCTTGGTGTCAAGAGCTGGCAGTCGCTGTTGCATCCGGGGTTGAGTGAGTGGAGAGTGCTGGGATTGTAGTGGCGGGGGTCAGGGGACCAGGGTCCCTGGCGCCTGTCATGCTCGGGTCGCAGACGGACCTCAACAAGGAGTTTCAGCATACAAAGGGGTATGAGGCAGGGTTGTCCCCTGTCATCTTTGCAGTTTGATATCTATATTGAACCTCTGGCACAACAGCTAAGGAAAGATAGTCAGTTTATCCCTTTTCATTCATCGACTTTTAGCAGTAAGATTTAGTTGTATGCCGACAATTTGACAATTTATACATCAGACACCGTTATAACTGTACCGAGGGTGAAGCAGGTGGCAGCAGAATTCGGAGCCCTGTCGGGGTACTTGGTGAATAATTCCAAGATGGAGGTAATGTGTTGGATCATAGAAGGGTGGAGAGGAAGTGTAAGCGCGGAGATAAAATATTTTCGGATTATAATTGTCAACACCGTGGATGAAATCCACCTGCATAATTTAAAAAGGGTGGCCAAAGAGGTCGACTTACTGTTGTCTAGATGGAAGAACTTGCCTCTAACAATCTACGGGTGCGTAAATTTAATAAAGATGTAATTTCTCACAAAACTGACATCACTTTTTAATTGTATTCCCCTCACATTCCCAAGATCAAATATAGATAAAATCCAAGGAAAACTAGCCAGTTTCATATGTGCTTCCAGGGGGGTCAGGTTGGCATGGGAAAAGCTGAGGCGAAGGCTTGAGAAGGGTGGTTTGGCCCTCCCAGATCTAAATATGTATTGTATAGCGTTTCAGTTTCAGAATATCCGGATGCTATTGGGAAAGCCCGATAACTCAACTTGGGGGATGCTATTAAGAGAAATGACAAGGGAGGTGGGGGATGGGTTTCTGTATAAGTTTGGTACCCCTAAATTCTTTAAAAAGATACGACTAAAGGTTTTAAAGTCAGCATTTAAACTTTGGTGCAAAGTGAGGAAAATGCTTGGTGTAGGATATTATTCCAACTTTCCACCAATTCCCCCGGCACTCCAGAATGCATAAATGTTGGGTTGAGTGAGTCTTCCACTAAGGCAGGCGGGGATTGTTACCTGGGGAGACCTGATGACAATGCAAGGGACATTACCCTGGGAAGACCTGAGAGCCAAAGTTGGAGAGAGTCTATCCAGGTTCAAATAAATGCAGCTGTCTTCCTGGTTTGTGTCCTCGACACAGGAGACCAGGGGGGGAATGGGAATTCGAGAGTTCCCTCCAGGACATAAGACCTAAAAGAAAGGAGGTCACTGTATGGTATTGGAAATTCCTGGAAGCGGAAGATAAGAAATTGAAATCATCACATATGGTGTGGGGAGATACCTTCCAGGGGGTGGACTTACAACCAATCTGGTGTTACTCCTTAAAATTATTGTATTCAATCGTTAATCCAGCAAATTTAAAGGAACTTTTTCACCATTAGCAGACTATACTGGATGCTCCTAAAAATTGCCAAGTTCGCCCCATCATCCACCCCCAGTTGCAGAAGGTGTGGATTCTTAAAAGCTAATTATGAACATATTTTCTTTTCATGCCCTAGGATAAAAGCGTTCTGGAGTGACATTGAGACTATCCAATAAGACACTGTAGAGGTGACAATAGCCTTAAATTCATTATTAGTCCTGTTGGGAGTAGATAAGACCACACGCAGTCTAATGAGCAGGGAGCAGAGTGGTTTCTTGTTCTACTTGATACTTATAACAAGGAGGGAAATCTGTAAACGGTGGATGGATCCCTTACCCCCGAAGGTCGCAGATTGGATCAAAGTGGCTAACTGGGCTTGGCGCATGAATTCAGAATGTAAAACAGGAAGTACATCCAGGATATGGGCAGACTTCTCTAGATGGAGTGGAATTTAGGAAATAATCCCAGATAGAACAATGAGCTCCTATGATTACACGGAGGCACCCCCTCAGGTGAAGGCCCCCTTTGGACGGTTTAGAGAGGAGGGGTCAAGTGCGAATGCAACGGACAGTGAAGCAGACAGATTTAGTGGTCTGAGATTTGCAGACGCTACAGTGATATGAGGATAAAAAAATACTATATTCTGAATTAAAAATTTTACATTTTAATATTTTCATTAAAATATAACTAAATGATTTTTAAATAGTTCCATACATCACTTTTAATAAGTATTATTGTATACTAAAAAAAGATTTTTTTGTGTAGGAGGGAAGCTAATTTTTAATGTAAACTTTAGAAAAGTATTTTAATTTAAAAAAAAAAATTATACATTTAAATTAAGTATATAAAATGATTTGACATTAATATTTAACTTAAAAATATGTTTAATATTTATTTTCAAGTTAAATTAACTTTTTTATTTTCCCTACATAGTTCCATTCAGAGATATCCTCCCGACTGTGGAATCCCCATGGTAAAATAAAGGGAACATTTTAAAAAGTAATTTCACTTCTATGCATTTTTGCATGAAAATTTCAAGCTTCTTTTTTTTATTTTTCAACCTGAGTCCACAAATCTGAAAGAAGCAAGTATTAATACTCTCATGATTATAAAACAGCAAACATTAATATATTCTGATATCATTTTATAATATATATATATATATATATATAAATTATCTACTGGCGGTCGCCAGTAGATAGTTATAGTTACAACCTATTATCCATAGGAAATCTGCGACATTCTATTTGAAATAACTCTCTTGCCGGTTGACGTATCTTCGCAAAATTTTCAAACTTTATGGCCCGCTCCGGTCCGCTCCTACCCTAAAAGTCTCGGGGGGATTCGTCAAGCGGGGGCCGAGAAAAAAGGGGGTCCCAAAACGCGTTTTCCCCATGCAATTTTCCATAGGAAACTTTAGACACGGCTACAGCCCGAACTGCTGAACGGAATTACACCAAATTTGGCAAAGAGGTAGTTCTTGGTTCAGAAAGAACCCTTTTATTAAATGGTGTAAATCCGTTCAGTAGTTGCTGAGAAAATCAAAAGTAAAAAGATAGTGATATCTATGGCCGAGTAGGGTCCGCGTACCCTCAGCGCACCCTGCGCGCACCGTCCCGATCACGAGCTGCATGTTAATTGGCTGTCAGCTGGCTGTCAACATTCCGATTCAGGAAATGTTGGCAGCCATTTTGTCCCTCGGTAGAACCGAGGGACAGAAACAAGTGCGCAAAGCGCACAAAGGGAGCAGGGTAGAAACACCCTGACCCCTAGGTTTGCTCAGGGGTCCCACAAGGACCCCCTGGGCAAAAAAAAAAATGTTTTTTAAAAAATCGGCAGGATGCGCTCAGGGTGCGCGAATCCTGCCGAAAAATCGAGCGCGGTCTCCCGCGCTCGATTGCATTGCCCCCGGGTGGCCCAAGTCCCGGGGGCATGGTGAGGGGGTTAAATTTATGTATGGGGGGCCTCAAAGGGCCCCACAAGCCCGGGGACCGCCACCCCCGGGGCTTTCTTTTGAAAATGGTGCGGGAGGGCTCTGAGCCCTCCCGCAGCCCCGAGGACCACCACTTCCCGGGGCTTCTTTTTTGCCATTTAAAAACCTGTGTGGGGGCTCCAGCCCCCACACGCCCGGGGACCGCCACCTCCCGGGGCACTAACAAATTAAAATGGGGGTCCGTTTTGGACCCCGAAGCCCGGGGACCACCACCTCCCCGGGGCTGTGCTGATGTAGGGAGGGGGCCGCGCGGCCCCCTCCTGGAGCCCTTGATGGCCTTGGGGACCGCCACCCCCAGGGCCGGCTCCTGCAGTGTCCCGGGGTGCCTACCCCGGGACACTGTAGTTTGCTATGGCAGGACGGGAGCCTCGCGGCTCCCGTCCTGCCATAGCAAACTGCTTTGGATATTGGAAGAGAGAGCAGGGAAACCTGCTCTCTCTTCCAATATCCAAAGCACATTGCTTTTCCACATGGGGAGCTGCATCTAAGCAGCTCCCCATGTGGAGAAGCAATGCCGGCTCCCAAGGGACGTGGGGAGCCGGCGGGACTGTGGAGGGATTGGGGACCCCCCACAGTCCCCAACGGAGAGGGCCAGCCCCGGGGGATGGGGTCCCCGGGGCAAGTAGTGGCCCGGGAGGAGCCACGCGGCCCCCTCCCCAAAAAATAAAAAATAAAAAATAAAAAAAACGGAAAGGCCGGCCCCGGGGATGGGGTCCCCGGGGCCATAAATGGCCTGAGGAGGGGGCCACGCAGCCCCCTCCATAGAAAAAAAAAAAAACGAGGCCATGCCCCGGGGATGGGGTCCCCGGGGCCAATACAGGCCCAGGGAAGGGGGGCCACGCGGCCCCCTTCCCATTTTTTTTTTAAATATTTAATAAAAAAAAAGGGGTAAGGCCCTGGGGGATGGGGTCCCCAGGGCATAAAAACTGGAAAAAGGAAGGGGGGCCACAGAGCCCCCCTTCAGGGGACCAAATATATATATATTTTTTTAAAACGATCGGGCCCGCAGGCCCCGCCCCCTTCCTTCACCACTCTGGCGCGTTTGCAGATGGGGAAGTAATTCCCGTTCAATACTGGGGGTCCCTGGGGGCCAACTAGCCCACCAGGAACCTCCAGTATGCACCAGGGGGCTGCCTTGCATAGAGGTGTACAGAGGCCATGCCCCTTTTTACACCTCTCTGCAACGCAGCTCTGTGGCGCTTAATGGAGGTAGCTGGTGGGCTAGTTGCACCCCAGGGACCCTCAGGATTTAAGGGGACTTAATCCCCCGACTTAAAACGCGCCACGGGGTGCGTTTGCACAGTGGTGAAGGGAGGGGGCGGGGCTTCAGGTGACATGTGTGCAAACAGGCCCTGTGGCGCGTTTTAAGATGGGGAATTAAATCCCCTTCAATCCTGAGGGTCTCTGGGGGCCAACTAGCCCAACAGGTACATCCAGAAAGCGCCACAGAGCTGCGTTGCAGAGAGGTGTAAAGGGGTGTGGCCTCTCTACACGTCTCTGCAACGCAGCCCCTAGCGCATACTGGAGGTTCCTGGTGGGCTAGTTGGCCCGTAGGGACCCACATGATTCAAGGGGACTTAATCCCCCAACTTAAAACGCGCCACGGGGCGCGTTTGCACAGATGTCACCTCAGGCCCCGCCCCCTCCCTTCACCATTGTGCAAATATTCTTCTAAAATCATCCGAAATACGAATTCCGATTTACTCACCTGTTATAAGGAGAGACCTCAGTGCTGTATCTTTCAGCCCAGTACTAATCCTGAAAAGTAATTTTAACCGTACTTACCAGTAACTTGAATTTCCTTCCATAGGATATCATTGACTGGTTTCACTTGGAAATTCTTCTAAGTGTGGAGTTTTGGAACTTTAAAATATTCCTCTAAAATCAGCCGAAATACGAATTCCGATTTACTCACCTGTTATCAGGAGAGACCTCAGTGCTGCATCTTTCAGCCCAGTACTAATCCTGAAAAGTAATTTTAACCGTACTTACCAGTAACTTGAATTTCCTTCCATAGGATATCATTGCCTGCTTTTTGCTGAAAAAGTTTCTAAGTCTTGATTTTTGAAACATACAAATATTCCTCTAAAATCAGCAGTAATCCGAATTCCGATTTACTCACCTGTTATAAGGAGAGACCTCAGTGCTGCATCTTTTAGCCCAGTACTGGTCCTGAAAAGTAATTTTAACCGTACTTACCAGTAACTTGAATTTCCTTCCATAGGCTAACATTGACTGGTTTCACTTGGAAATTCTTCTAAGTGTGGAGTTTTGGAACTTTAAAATATTCATCTAAAATCAGCCAAAATACGAATTCCGATTTACTCACCTGTTATCAGGAGAGACCTCAGTGCTGCATCTTTCAGCCCAGTACTAATCCTGAAAAGTAATTTTAACCGTACTTACCAGTAACTTGAATTTCCTTCATAGGCTAACATTGACTGGTTTCACTTGGAAATTCTTCTAAGTGTGGAGTTTTGGAACTTTATAATATTCCTCTAAAATCAACCAAAGTACGAATTCCAATTTACTCACCTGTTATCAGGAGAGAACCCAGTGCTGCATCTTTTAGCCCAGCACTGACCCTGAAAAGTAATTTTAACCGTACTTACCAGTAACTTATATTTTCTTCCATAGGAATCCATTGTCTGGTTTTCAGCAGAAAAGTTTCAAAGTGTCGATTTTCACAAACTACAAATATTCCTAAAAAATCGCCTGTATGACTTAAACACATTCTTTCAACTGTTTACAGGAGATGCACCAGTGCTGGATCCAGGATCCAACACTGAGTAAGAAAAAGTAACGATAACAGTTTTTAACTTCTAAGTGAATTTCCTTCCATAGGATAACATTGGTGATTCTATGAGAAAAGTTTCTATGTGTGAACTTTTAAAGTACAATAATATTCCTTAAAAATCACGACTGTAACCAAAACTCTTTTACTCAACTGTTTACAGGAGATGTCCCAGGACTGAATCTAGGATCCAGTCCTGTGGTTAGAAAAGTAATCCATAAAGTAACTAATTGCATTTAACTAGAAATTCACATTGAGCTGAATGTTGCATTGTGTTTGAAAATGTGTTGCCCATTGCAACAACTGTAACTACTGTACTTAAAAGTCTATTGCCTATGTGCAAAGTATTTAAACTAAAGTAATTCATTCTGAGAAAGTATTTTTTGTAATGTAATGTATAATGTAATTACAATGTAATTTAAAAAATAAAATATGTAAAAAAATTGTTTCTAAAAATGTAGTAAATCAGTATGAAAAAAATGTATATAACAATTAATACATTTAAAAATTGACATTTACAAAACCTTTGAAATTCACTAAAAAAACGTAGGTTTCAGACATGTTATAGTTACAAATTAGCATTTAAAAAACCTTTGAAATTCACTGAAAAAACCATAGGTTTCATGGACGTTATAGTTACAAATTAGCATTTAAAAAACCTTTCAAATTCACTGAAAAAACCATAGGTTTTAGGGACAGTTATAGTTAGTTGGACATTGCACTCGTACAAAACCCGTGAAATTCCCCGTTATAGTTAGTCCAGCTAACTATAACTCGCGCCCCGCAATGCACTGCTGATGACGTCACATATTACATCACTCATGACATGGTCAGTGACATCACTGATGACATCACTGATGACATCTCAAATGACATCACTGATGACATCATCCACGTGATAATCTGATGCACCTCCTCACACCCTAATATAACCTTTGATACACCCACTCTAAATTACAGACTGCCATTCGCAAAACCATAGACACTCCAACACCAATAACTACATACCCACTCACTGATTCTTAGGTCTACGCACACATCCACTCACTCACCCGTACAGTCACTCATACTTACGGTCACTCAGTACAGGACTATCATATGCACTCATACTCCTATATAGACACTCAAACACCGCCACTCATCCATAGAGGTACTCACACACCTAGTCAGTCATGCAAATAATTAAACACACTACCATTTACTCACCTATACAGTTATACACACACCAGCTCACTTACTCATACAAATACTAGCACATTCTTACGCTCTTATACAATCACTGATACAAGCACACACTCATCCATACAGCCACTATCACAATCACTCACTCTCGCTTATAGCTATTTATATACTCCAACACACATATATACTGCCTTTCACATATGTAGTTACTCACACATGTACCACTGGGACATACATTCACTCACTAACACACTCTTACACACACTTACCCACCCATACAGTCTATCACAGATGCACTCTTGAAACCATCCACCCAGTGAATCACCCACTCACACATCTATGCACAGAGTTGCACACACCCCTCCCACACAAACACTCAGGCACCCATACAGATACTCAGACAAGCATTCAATAACTCATATAGACACTCATGTAGCTATTCACAAACACATGCAGCCACTTACACAGCAACAGACAGACGGATACAGACATTCACCCAGTTTAGTCACTAACCCATGCATTCAGTAAGATACGTTAAATCACTCACTTATAGAGTCAGTCACGCACCTACTAAATCATCCATACAGACACTTACACACCCACTCATTCTTCAATACGTCTTTTCCTATATATATTAAAAATATTTAAACTTTACAGAAACACACAGTCACTGGATGATGTCATCAGTGATGTCATTTGAGATGTCATCAGTGATGTCATCAGTGATGTCACTGACCATGTCATGAGTGATGTAATATGTGACGTCATCAGCAGTGCATTGCGGGGCGCGAGTTATAGTTAGCTGGACTAACTATAACGGGGGAATTTCACGGGTTTTGTACGAGTGCAATGTCCAACTAACTATAACTGTCCCTAAAACCTATGGTTTTTTCAGTGAATTTCAAAGGTTTTTTAAATGCTAATTTGTAACTATAACGTCCATGAAACCTATGGTTTTTTCAGTGAATTTCAAAGGTTTTTTAAATGCTAATTTGTAACTATAACATGTCTGAAACCTACGGTTTTTCAGTGAATATATATATATATATATATTATCTACTGGCGGTCGCCAGTAGATAGTTATAGTTAGGACCTATTTTCCATAGGAAATCCGCGACATTCTATTTGAAATAACTCTTGCGTCGGTTGACGAATCTTCGCGAAATTTTCAAACTTTATGGCCCGCTCCGGTCCGCTCCTACCCTGAAAGTCTCAGGGTGATTCGTCAATCGGGGGCCGAGAAAAAAGGGGGGTCCCAAAACGTGTTTTCCCCATTCATTTTCCAATAGGAAACTTTAGACACGGCTACAGCCCGAACTGCTGAACGGAATTACACCAAATTTGGCAAAGAGGTAGTTCTTGGTTCAGAAAGAACCCTTTTGTTAAATGGTGTAAATCCGTTCAGTAGTTGCGGAGAAATTAAAAAAATAAGAGTCAAAAAATCAATTTCCCATAGGAAACTTTATGCAAGGCTACAGCCCGAACTGCTGAACGGAATTACACCAAATTTGGCAAAGAGGTAGTTCTTGGTTCAAAAAGAACCCTTTTGTTAAATGGTGTAAATCCGTTCAGTAGTTGCTGAGAAAATCAAAAGTAAAAACACATATATATCTGGGCGGAGCCTAACCACACATGTCATCGTGAGATCTGATTGGCTGTCAGCACTTCATCCTGGAATTGCTGGCAGCCATCTTGGGACCAATATAAATGATAGTACCATTGAAATGCATTGTAGTGAATCGAAGATTTTGAGGGTTACCAAAAGGAGAACTGTAAAGGGTGATAACAGACTTTAGTTACATTAGAATTCATTTGTTGATGGTACCATACTAATTTAAGGAATTGTGGTGTGTTCTAAGGTGATTTTACCCTGTGAAAAACCTTCTGCTGGGATATCATGAATCATGTTTGAGAGAAAACTATTTTCACATGCTTGTCCCATACAGTTTTGGAAGGTGCCCCAGAAGCTAAAATGAGAGCATATTTTCTGTAAATTCACATTATCTTTCTCAGTCATGTGAGAATGAAGTCTGACATTCTCAGTAAAACATGTACATCCAACAAGGGCAGAGACTGTCAGTTGATTCCTTTGTGTTCTACTGCAGCTTCCCAGAGTGTTCTAAAGAACAACTAGAGTGCTAACAGCCTTACTTATGACAAAAGTATGGCACACCTGAAGCCATCTTGATTGGAATAAACTGGTAACACTTAAAACATTTAATTTAAAAAGGAACACAATGATGGGGTTCATCTTGTCATAGAAATTATGGTTAGTGCTCTGGAAAGAAAAATTAGGACATGTTTCAAGTGTGATCTCAAATATCTTCCTGTTATATTTCAACAGGAGCAGCCTGTCAGTTGATGCCTTTGTGTTCTACTGCAGCTTCCCAGAGTGTTCTAAAGAACAACTAGGGTGCTAACAGCCTTACTTATGACAAAAGTATGGCACACCTGAAGCCATCTTGATTGGAATAAACTGGTAACACTTAAAACATTTAATTTAATAAGGAACAAAATGAGGGGGTTCATTTTGCCATAGAAATTATGGTTAGTGCTGCAAAAAGAAAATTTAGTGCATGTTTTAAGTGAGATCTCAAATCCTCTTCTATTTCATTAGAAAATTATGACATGCAGACTGAAACAATCACTTTCAATACCAGCAGTAGACTTCCAGTTAACTCCTTGGTGAGCAGTAGCTTTACTACAGTGATCTAATGAACAACTAGAGTAATAACATTCTGAATTTATGGCAAATGTGTGACACATCTGAATGCCTTCTTGATGGAATCAAAGTAAAAAACTGAAAGCATTTCCTACTGAGGAGACTGCAGTAAATGAGGAAATTAGGAAACTTCATAACAAAGAAGTCTTCCAAGATGGCCACCAGTGAAAAAAGAGCCCAAATGTAGCACAAATATTACCCAGATGTAGCCCACATATAGCCCAATGACAAAAGTGTGCAAAACACTTTTTATTTTTAGTTTTTTGCAGTTTTATGTAGTGCAGACTGGTCAGGTATTGGAGCGTTGCATCTTAAAACATGACCCCCTACACTATAAAAACACCACTGCACTACCCTAAACCCTAAAACACTACCCCAGCACGACCCCTACACTTCACAAGCACCACTGCACTATCCTAAACCCTAAAACACTACCCCCAGCATGACCCCCTACACTACACAAACACCACTGCACTACCCTAAACCCTAAAACACTACCCCAACACCACTGCACTAACCTAAATCCTAAAACACTACCCCCAGCACGACTCCCTACACTACCCAAACACCACTGCACTACCCTAAAACCCCTAAAACACTACCCAAACACCACTGCACTACCCTAAACCCTAAAACACTACCCCCAGCACGACTCCCTACACTACACAAGCACCACTGCACTACCCTAAAACCTAAAACACTACCCCCAGCACGACCCCTACACTACACAAACACCACTGCACTACCTTAAACCCTAAAACACTACCCCCAGCACGACCCCTACACTACCCAAACACCACTGCACTAACCTAAATCCTAAAACACTATCCCCAGCACGACCCCTACACTACCCAAACACCACTGCACTACCCTAAAACATGACCCCCTACACTACACAAACACCACTGCACTACCCTAAACCATAAAACACTACCCCCAGCACGACCGCCTACACTACACAAGCACCACTGCACTACCCTAAACCCTAAAACACTACCCCCAGCACGACCCCCTACACTGCCCGAACACCACTGCACTGCCCTAAACCCTGAAACACCAGCCCCTGCACGACCCCCTACACTGCCCGAACACCACTGCACTGCCCTAAACCCTGAAACACCACCCCCTTCACGACCCCCTACACTGCCCAAACACCACTGCACTGCCCTAAACCCTGAAACACCACCCCCAGCATGACCCCTACACTGCCCGAACACCACTGCACTGCCCTAAACCCTGAAACACTACCCCCAGCAAGACCTCCTACACTGCCCGAACACCACTGCACTGCCCTAAACCCTGAAACATCACCCCCAGCAAGACCCCCTACACTGCCCGAACACCACTGCCCTAAACCCTGAAACACCACACCCAGCACGACCCCTACACTGCCCGAACACCACTGCACTGCCCCAAACCCTGAAACACCACCCCCAGCACGACCCCCGACACTGCCCAAACACCACTGCACTGCCCTAAACCCTGAAACACCACCCCTGCACGACTCCCTACACTGCCCGAACACTACTGCACTGCCCTAAACCCTGAAACACCATCCCCAGCACGACCCCCTACACTACACGAACACCACTGCACTGCCCTAAACCCTGAAACACTACCCCCAGCAAGACCCCCTACACTGCCCGAACACCACTGCACTGCCCTAAACCCTGAAACACTACCCCCAGCAAGACCCCCTACACTGCCCGAACACCACTGCACTGCCCTAAACCCTGAAACACCACCCCGAGCAAGACCCCTACACTGCCCGAACACCACTGCACTAAACCCTGAAACACCACCCCCAGCAAGACCCCCTACACTGCCCGAACACCACTGCACTGCCCTAAACCCTGAAACACCAGCCCCAGCACGACCCCTACACTGCCCGAACACCACTACACTGCCCTAAACCCTGAAACACCACCCCCTGCACGACCCCCTACACTGCCCGAACACCACTGCACTGCCCTAAACCCTGAAACACCACCCCCAGCACGACCCCCTACACTGCACGAACACCACTGCACTGCCCTAAACCCTGAAACACTACCCCCAGCAAGACCCCCTACGCTGCCCGAACACCACTGCCCTAAACCCTGAAACACCACCCCCAGCAAGACCCCCTACACTGCCCGTACACCACTGCACTGCCCTAAACCCTGAAACACCACCCCCAGCATGACCCCCTACACTGCCCGAACACCACTGCACTGCCCTAAACCCTGAAACAGCACCCCCAGCACGACCCCCTACACTGCCCGAACACCACTGCACTGCCCTAAACCATGAAACACCAGCCCCAGCACGACCCCTACACTGCCCGAACACCACTGCACTACCCTAAACCCTCAAACACCAGCCCCAGCACGACCCACTACACTGCCCGAACACCACTGCACTGCCCTAAACCCTGAAACACCAGCCCCAGCAAGACCCCTACACTGCCCGAACACCACTGCACTGCCCTAAACCCTGAAACACCACCCCCAGAAAGACCCCCTACACTGCCCGAACACCACTGCACTAAAGCCTGAAACACCACCCCCAGCAAGACCACCTACACTGGCCGAACACCACTGCACTGCCCTAAACCCTGAAACACCACCCCTGCACGACCCCCTACACTGCCCAAACACCACTGCACTGCCCTAAACCCTGAAACACCACCCCCTGCACGACCCCTACACTGCCCAAACACCACTGCACTGCCCTAAACCCTGAAACACCACCCCTCAGCACGACACCCTACACTGCCCGAACACCACTGCACTGCCCTAAACCCTGAAACACCACCCCCAGCATGACCCCCTACACTGCCCGAACACCACTGCACTGCCCTAAACCCTGAAACACCACCCCCTGCATGACCTCCTACACTGCCGGAACACCACTGCACTGCCCTAAACCCTGAAACACCACCCCCAGCACGACCCCCTACACTGCCCGAACACCACTGCACTGCCCTAAACCCTGAAACATCAACCCCAGCAAGACCCCCTACACTGCCTCAACACCACTGCCCTAAACCCTGAAACAACACCCCCTACACTGCACGAACACCACTGCACTGCCCTAAACCCTGAAACACCACCTCCAGTAAAACCCCCTACACTGCCCGAACACCACTGTACTGCCCTAAACCCTGAAACACCAGCCCCAGCACGACACCCTACACTGCCCGAACACCACTGCACTGCCCTAAACCCTGAAACACCACCCCTGCATGACCCCCTACATTGCCCGAACACCACTGCACTGCCCTAAACCCTGAAACACCACCCCCTGCAGCACCCCCTACACTGCCCGAACACCACTGCACTGCCCTAAACCCTGAAACACCACCCCTGCACCGCGCCCCTACACTGCCCGAACACCACTGCACTGCCCTAAACCCTGAAACACCACCCCAGCACGACCCCTTTACTGCTCGAACACCACTGCACTGCCCCAAACCCTGAAACACCACCCCCAGCACGACCCCTACACTGCCCGAACACCACTGCCCTAAACCCTGAAACACCACCCCCTGCACGACCCCTACACTGCCTGAACACCACTGCACTGCCCTAAACCCTGAAACACCACCCCCTACACTGCCCGAACAGCACTCCACTGCCCTAAACCCTGAAACACCACCCCCAGCACGACCCCCTTCACTGCCCGAACACCACTGCCCTAAACCCTAAAACACCACCCCCAGCATTACCCCTACACTGCCCAAACACCACTGCACTGCCCTAAACCCTAGAACACTACCCCCAGCACGACCCCCTACACTACCCGAACACCACTACACTACCCTAAACCCTAAAACACTCCCCCCACCACGACCCCCTACACTACCCGAACACCACTGCACTGCCCTAAACCCTAAAACACTCCCCCAGCACGACCCCCTACACTACCCAAACACCACTGCACTGCCCTAAACCCTAAAACACTACCCCCGCATGACCCCTACACTACCCAAACACCAATGCACTACCCTAATCCCTAAAACACTACCCCCGAATGACCCCCTACACTACTCTAAACCCTAAAACACTACCCCCGCACGACTCCCTACACTACCCAAATACCACTGCACTACCCTAAACCCTAAAACACGACCTCCTACACTACACAAACACCACTGCACTACCCTAAACCCTAAAACACTACCCCAGCAGTACCCCTACACTACCCAAACACCACTGCACTAACCTAAACCCTAAAACGCTACCCCCAGCAGTACCCCCTACACTACCCAAACACCACTACACTACCCTAAATCACTACCCCCAGCACGACCCCCTACACTACCCAAACACCACTGCACTACCCTAAACCCTAAAACACTACCCCCAGCACGACCCCCTACACTACCCAAACACCACTGCACTACCCTAAACCCTAAAACACTCCCCCAGCACGACTCCCTACACTACCCAAACACCACTGCACTACCCTAAACCCTAAATCTACCCCCAGCATGACCCCCTACACTACACAAATACCACTGCACTACTCTAAACCCTAAAACACTACCCCCAGCACGACCCTCTTCACTACCTAAACACAACTGCACAATTTGTTACAGGCGTTGCAACGCAGGCCTGTGGTGCTTACTGGAAGTACCTAGTGGGCTAGTTGGGCCCCAGGGACCCTCAGGATTCAAGGTGACCTAATCCCCCAACTTAAAACGCACCACGGGGCGCGTTTGCACAGTGGTGAAAGGAGGGGCGGGGCCTCAGGTGACATGTGCGCAAACACGCCCTGTGGTGCGTTTTAAGTTGGGGAATTAATTCCCTTTGAATCCTGAGGGACCCTGGGGGCCAACTAGCCCACCAGGTACCTTCAGTAAGCACAACAGAGTTGCGTTGCAGAGAGGTGAAAAAGGTGCGTGGCCTCCGAACGCCTCTCTGCAACTCAGCTCTGTGGTCCTAACTGTAGGTACCTGGGGGCTAGTTGGGCCCCAGGGACCCTCAGAATTCAAGGGGACTTAATCCTGCAACTTAAAACGCGCCACGGGGTGCGTTTGCACACATGTCACCTCAGGCCCCCTCCCTTCACCACTGTGCAAACGCGCCCTGTAGCGCGTTTTAAGAGGTAGTTTTAATCCCCCTGCCCTATTATGTACTAGGGACTTGCAGAGGAGGTCATGCTAATCACAGGGGTACCCCAACGCATAGTGTTCCCTAGTGTATGTAGGTGTTTTCACTGTATTCTAAGTGTCTTTTAGCATAGCACTGGCTCTGGTTAGTCAGAGTCAGTTACCACCAGTACCCGTCTGAAAAAGTTGTGGGCACAGGATGATTTTGCAACAAGGCCTCTTTCTGCTCCTCTGTTGGTTCTTTCTGCACATCTTTTGCTTCTTTCTGTGCGTTTTTCTTCTTTCTTCACATGTCCTACCTCTGTAGGCATAGTTAGAAACTAGCATTTAAAAAAAACTTTGAAATTCACTTAAAAAATCATAGGTTTCAGGCACGTTATAGTTAGAAATTAGCTTTTAAAAACCTTTGAAATTCACTGAAAAAACCATAGGTTTCAGACACGTTATAGTTAGAAATTAGCATTTAAAAACCTTTGAAATTCACTGAAAAAACCATAGGTTTTAGGGACAGTTATAGTTAGTTGGACATTTCACTCGTACAAAACCATAGAAATTCCCCGTTATAGTTAGTTCAGCTAACTATAACTCGCGCCCGCAATGCACTGCTGATGACGTCACATATTACATCACTCATGACATGGTCAGTGACATCACTGATGACATCACTGATGACATCTCAAATGACATCACTGATGACATCATCCATGTGATAATTTCATGCATCTTCTCACACCCTAATATAACTTTTGATACACCCACTCTAAATTACAGACTGCCATTCTCAAAACCATAGACACTCCAACACCAAAAACTACATACCCACTCACTGATTCTTAGGTCTACACACACATCCACTCACTCACCCGTACAGTCACTCATACTTAGTCACTCAGTACAGGACTATCATATGCACTCATACACCTATATAAACACTCACACACCGCCACTCATCCATAGAGGTACTCACACACCTAGTCAGTCATGCAAAAAACTTAATCACACACCCATTTACTCACCTATACAGTTATACACACACCAGCTCACTTACTCATACAAATACTAGCACATTCTTACGCTCTTATACAATCACTGATACAAGTACACACTCATCCATACAGCCACTCTCACAATCACACACTCTCACGTATAGCCATTTATATACTCCAACACACATATATACTGCCTTTCAAATATATAGTTACTCGCACATGTACCACTGAGATATACATTCAATCACTAACACACCCATACACACTCACCCACCCATACAGTCCATCACAGATGCACTCTTGAAACCATGCACCCAGTGAATCACCAACTCACACTTCTATGCACAGAGTCACACACACCCCACCCACACAAACACTCAGGCACCCATACAGATACTCAGACAATCAATCAATAACCCATGTAGACACTCATGTAGCTATTCAGAAAGCCATGCAGCTGCTTACAAACCAACAGACAGATGGATACAGACATTCACACAGTTTAGTCACTAACCCATGCATTCAGTAAGATACATTTAATCACTCACTTGTAGAGTCAGTCACTCACGTACTAAATCATCCATTCAGACACTTATACACCCACTCATTCTTCAATACGCCTTTCCCTATATATATTAAACATATTTAAACTTTACAGAAACACACAGTCACTGGATGATGTCATCAGTGATGTCATCAGTGATGTCATTTGAGATGTCATCAGTGATGTCACTGACCATGTCATGAGTGATGTAATATGTGACGTCATCAGCAGTGCATTGCGGAGCGCGAGTTATAGTTAGCTGAACTAACTATAACGGGGGAATTTCTATGGTTTTGTACGAGTGAAATGTCCAACTAACTATAACTGTTCCTAAAACCTATGGTTTTTTCAGTGAATATATATATATATATATATATATATATATATATATATATATATATATATATATATATATATCACACAGAGGTGGTCATCACTTCGTAGTGATAGCTGGGTCTGAGTTTCTGTAGAATGAGCATGTTTTCTTTTGCTAAGTCATTGCCATGTTTGAGGGTGTTGCCAAAATGGTGACCAAGCCAGTCACACACAAGTGAGCTCCTGTGCTGCACCCACCCTTCGACATCCTGCGGAGAGATTTGCGGCCCCCCTGCCCAGCAGAAGATCCTGCTGCTCCACTCTGGGTGCGGGGCAGAACACAAAGAGAAAAACGACCTGCCAGGATGCTGCAGTTGGAGGGAGAAGTTCATGGCCTGCACGGCGCGGTGGGCTCCGGACTCTGGTGGAGCCGCAGGTCAGTGCTGATGCGGGAAATCGGGCATTGGAGCTCTGCCATGGCACGGCCGATTATCAGGGTGCCATCTGCACGGAGGACACCATGCGCTCCTTCAGTTCAGTCTTGGGGCAGCATACACTGCCTCAGCAGCTGCGGATCAAACCACGGGGCCTCAGCGCGTGACACACTGCCTCGAGGGCCTGCTGGAGCTGCCTTGGCCCGGAGGTTGCCTGAGAGGAGTGGGCTGAGGCTCACAGCTCATGGAGAGCGAAGGAAGCCCCCAGGGCAATCACCATTAATAGCTCCATGCCCCTACCCTTATTAACACCCCTATGCTTGGGAAGAAAGGTGCAGGAGCGACAGCATTGTATTGCCCAATTACATCTACTTGCTGCTGTGGAGCTGCTAAAAGATCTTGTCGCTCCCAGTGGAATTCCTATCAGGGGCACTCCAGGGACTCAGATTGGTGCTTGAGGGGCTACACACTGGAGTGGTATTGTGCTTCTAACCCTTTGCTGCTGAGAACAAAAGAATTGTTAGTTATAAATGTGCTAGTTCTTCCCTAGTTTTTCTTTGGTTATAACTTCTGCTGCTATATGATGCACTTTATTTAAAATTGATCCTCCCAAGAAGCTGCTATAGCACAATATCGAATAATATTCTAAAACTTGCACATGTAACTGCTGCTATTTAAAAGCGTATTTGCACAAAAAGTAGGATATATTTTGCCTTAATGTTTTGTTGGTAAAGGCAAATGTATTGTTTGTTCAAATATGTTTTTTAGAATATTTTTCTGTTTTAACTTGTAGCTGCTATGTGATGCACTTTATCTAAAATTGATCTATTATGAAGCTGCTATCATATAGTATGGATTCAAACTTGAGCTATTTGCTCTGGTAAAGTACTTATTTATGGTATCGTAATTTGCTTGTCTGTCTTAATGATGATTACCTTTATTTACATCTCGCTCATCTGGGGCAATTGATTACATTCATCTGCTTGTGGACATTCTTATCTTGCCATGTGAGGGAGAACTTAGAACTGATTATGAAGGGTTTTTAAACCTTTACGATGGACTAAGAAATGAACTGAGCTTATATTTTACTATATTTATTATGTAATAATTGTTTGTATATTTTATGTGGACCTCATTGGAGATCCAAATCCTTAATAAATATTGAATTGAATTGAGTAGTAATCAGCGGGGGCCATGTTGGGGGACATTGCTGTGGCACCAGGGGAGGGAGCCATGCCGCTCTGGAGGTGGACATTTCAGCTCCTCTGCCACAGAGCACACAGGGGTTTGGTTAAGCCAAAGGGACTTAAGATGGGTATAGTCCCAGGTACAGGACACTCCTACCCCCCCAGCCCCCCCAGCCCTGCATCCATACTGGGAAGTAGTGTGGTGGAGCAGCCAATAAAATCGCACACTGGTAAGTTTGATGCGCTTCTGCAGGCCATCATTGAAGTTTAGATGATATTTAGTGCCAAAATCGGATGCCTTAACAATTGCGATGGAACTCCTACGGGGATTACCAAAAACTTGTAGACCGGGTGAACACAACAGAATCTACACTGGGCACCATGAGACCCTTAGTCAGGGATATGCTAGCACAAATAAAGGAACTGCTGGTGATGGTGGCAATTTTGAGGTGCAGGTGGATGACACAGAGAGCCGTTTGAGGTGCAATATCGTGCGTATCACTGTTCTGCCGGAAGGGGCGGAAGGTCCCAGTATGGTGCTGCTCCTCAAAGACCGGCTAATAAGCATGGTACTTGAGGGGAGGAAATCACACCTTTTCTCCATCGAGTGTGCACATAGGGTTACTGCCCAGAGACTGCCCCTGGGGGTGCCACCCCAGACCGGTCATGGATAAACTATTCAATTACTGGGATAGGGATCACATTCCTACAGGTATCCCGGAGCAAAGGCCCATGGCAGGTGGAGAATAAGATGGTGCATATAATCAAAGATTACACAAAGGCAGACCAGAAATGCACTAAGTTCTTCTTAGACGTCAAATGGAAGCCAAGGCAGAGGGGCATCAAGTACTATCTCATGTTCCCTGTCAAAGGTAGGGTACTGGACTCAGAGAAGACACTCTTCTTCATGATGCCGTCGGAGGCATACGACTGGCTGGAATGCGAGAAAGGGGTGCAGAAGAGCAGCGACAACCTCCAGAAGGCAGTTGGGAGAAACAGAGAGCACAGAGTAGACCCAACAGGACCATGAAGGGTAAGCCCACAATTGTGCAAGCTGCCAATGAAACAGCCATGGTGGTGGGGGAGCTTGAGCACCACAGCAGCACTGACGTGGCATCGACTGCCGTACCTCCAGGCTCATAAGACTGGTCGGGCATGGACATGACAGAGAATGTAGAACTGGAGCTGAGAGCTGGCCCGGCCATCAACCCAATGACATGAGAACACATTATATGACATGGACACTGCAGTATCCTTTGTTGGCCATATAAGGTGTTGTTGGAGGGGGGAACTGAGAAAACTGTGAGTTGGTTTTCTATGCTGGGAGGGGTGAATGTAGGCAACCATTGAAGAGCTGGCACTCGTGGGATGGAACAGTGTCCTGCGCTAATGCAGCTGGATTCATCCCCCAAATCCGACATGGACAAGTTGAGTGTAAGCACAGGTTGGGTGCTGCATTGGTTGACCTACCGTTGTAGGATATATCTGGGGCAGAGAGATGGGAGTTATAATGATAGAGCTGTTTGTGTGGTAAGGTCACTGTCTATATCTGGGTTGCAAGATAGGCACTTGAAGCACTTCCCATTCAGAGCAATATCCACAAGTTGGGCGATCAGTTACATATTCCATACTAATGGCGAACACCCTGAGGGAAGGGTTTCATAAATACACTGTAATGACCTGGAAGATCTGCGGGATGGCCACGCCCATGAAATACCATAAGATTCACACCTACTCAAAACACAAGGGGGTGCACATAGCTTACCTACAGGAGACATACTTGATCTCGCTAGAGCTTCATAAGCTTTCGAGAAAGTGGCGGGAACAGGTGGACATAGCAAACACAACAAGATGATGGATGGAGTACTCAAACTTTCAACCACTTACCCACAGTCAAGAGATTTGGGCTGAATCCATCGTTTTTTGCTCACTATGCCACCCCAGTTTGGACTCAGGCATATGTAAATCAGTTTTGACCCTGTTCCCCATGGGAACAGTCCAGCCCGAACTGCCAGGCCAGGTCCTCCCTGGACCAGAAAAAAGCACCCTAGGGCCGTTTTCGGGGTACCACCCCTCATCAGCCAGGCTAGCTTGAATCCAGTGGCACAGAGAGCAAGGGACAGTTGGTGGGCACTACCTTGAGGCATATGTGAGGGGGTGATGGTATGGATCTCCCCCTCGCTTCCCCTGGTGAAAAATCATAATATTGTTGCCAAAGAAGGGTGCTACAAAGTGATGGAGGAGAACCGCTGTCAATAGTAGCGATTTACGCCCTTAGATAGATTTACGCCTCCACTGTAGGGCGCAAGCAGCCTCACAGCATTGGAATATTTCAATACTTGGATCACTGATAGACAGCTCTACGATATGTGGCGACTGATGCACCCAGAAAGTTTAGAATTCTATTACTCCACCATACACCACCTCCACACTAAATTTGACCTACTACTCTGTAACAAGGTAATGTCCCCCAATGTTTTAGATGCTGAAAACTTGGGTCACACGTTGTCAGATCATAACCATCTGGAAATGGTGGTGCAATGGGGCAAACGGCACTCATGCATACCTACTTGCAAACTTATCACCCATGCCCAACTAGATTCACCCTACAGTAAAAACTGTGGGGGAATGCATAGATCACTATTTCCATGGAAACAATGGTACAGCTTCTGCCAGAAGAATTGAATGGGATGCATTGAAACCGGTGGTTCATGGAGTGCGAATTAAGACTTCCTTTTGCCTTAAAAATGCATTAGTCACCGAGATCCAAGCCATAGAACTTCGAATTTGAGAAACAGAGGTTCGGTTGGGGACAACACTTGGAGACGCTTGCGGCCTTTCTACCATGCATAGGGAGCACAACACACTGTTAGATTGGCTGGGGCGATTACAGGGAACATGTGGCCCAGCAGCATGCAGTGGGGACAGAGCGGGTCATTGTTGGACTGGCTCCTTCACACAGACACATCTAGAGTCCCCATAGGAGCAATAAAGTTGATGGCAGGCAGGATGGTCACCTCCCAAGCAGCCATCAACTAAGTGTTTGCTAATTACTGTGCAGCATTATATACAACCAGGGACATGATGGGTGAAGGGACTTTGTCCTCATGTGTGAACGGATTGCCTATACCCCAACTGAACCCCTTGCAGAGCTCCGTCCTAGATGAACCAATAACAATAACAGAGATACGCACAGCAATCAATCAGTTGGCGCACAATAAAACCCTGGGCACCGACGGGCTCCCGTGGTGTTCCCCGCTGTCTAACATACAAAACTAGCTCTTAAGCTTCTTCAACTCTATACAGAAGCCAAGCGGACCAGATCCCTACCCAGTCTCTGTGAGAGGCATTGATAGTTGTCTTCTCTAAACCAGGCTGCAAGCCCTTGCTGGATGTGCACTCCTAATGGCCCCATATGCTACTAGATATAGACTGTAGGATACTCAGTAAACTATTAGCCAACAGGTTGATCCCAATAGCTACCAGTTTGTGCATGCTGATCCACAACCTAAGGTGGCTGTTTTCCATCATTGGCAGGACACCGGAGGTCTGAACACCCCTGTAGCAATGTCCTTAGTCATTCAGAAAGCTTTTGACAAGGTGTGGTGGCCATACCTGATGAAAGTGCTGGCCAAGATGAGGTTCAGGCCAGAGATTTTGGAATGGAGAGGTCTCCTTTACCCGGCCCCAACTGTAAATGTGTGAACGGGCAAAGAGGCCTCTGAATCGTTCCCCATAGGCCGGGTCACCAGGCAGGGATGTGCACTCTTGCTCTTAAACTTTGCACTCACAATGGAGCTCATCGTGGTGCTCCTATATCAGAACAACATGTGATCTCTCATGTTGGCTGCACTGGAGGAATTTGAGGTGATATCTGGGTTAAGGCTCAATAAAACCAAAAAGTGTCTGTTTCCTCTTAGGCCACTAGCTGACAGCGAGTGCGAGGGGATGACACTGGATGGGCTCAAATGGACCTAAGACACGTTTTTAGCTGGGGGTTACCACACTAATGGGGATCTAATACAGGGGAACCTGACTAAGGTAGTGTCCAGAACTATGCAGTCTGTGCAATTTTGGAAGACCCCTCCTTGTTCACTATGGGCAGAATAGTGGTAGCAACAATGTTGGTGCTGCCAAGACTGTTGTACTATTTGTAGGTGCTCCACGAGAGGCTCCCAAAAACCTTCTTTAGGGAACTGAATGTGGTACTAATAGATCTGATATTGGGGTAATATGAGGAACAGGGTGGCACTACGCAAATTACATAACGTCCTGGACAGAGGAGACCCAGATGCCCCTAATTATGAGATGCATTACGTGGCTGCTAAATTACAGTGGCCCATGAAATGGCTCTCGGACACCCCCAGGCTTGAGGGACAGAAGTCATGAGAGTACTGTGGGATCACTTCCAGATTGGATGGTTGAGGAAATGCTGAGCAAGGGTTGCTCCCATCCTACTCCCTGACACTATCACTTTGGGCATTCCCAGCGTTCAGGGCCATAATACTTCATCACAACAAGAACCACTTGTTGGGCTGTGGTGTGACTATGATAGGAAAATTGTTTGAGCATACTATGTTGCTATTCCTCCCAGACCTAATCAACAAATTTGGAATCATCACAGGCCAAATCTTAACAAATAAAACTCTGACACTCACACTCAAACAGACATGGGGACAGAACCAGAATGAACTACACACCTCTGAAGTCCTGCGGCTAGTGTTCGAAAACGGCTGTGGCAGGAAGGTGGCTACCCTACTGTATTCAGAACTGATGGAGGACCAGCATAACAGGTACCTACCTTTACAAGGTACATGGCACACTCTTATAGGTCGGCACCTGAAAGACTGCCAATGAGAAGCTGCCTTGTACATGTTAAGACAGTGTCCAGTAAGCTGAGATTTAATTACATCCAGTTTAATTACTTACATCTGTCATACTTTACCCCATTATGGCTCCAGCGCATGTATGCGGGGGCGACCCATGCAATCCCAGATGCAGAGCACAGGGGCCAGATTTCCAACATATGGTCTTGGCCTGTCCAGCGATAGCCCAATAGTGGGAGGAATTAGTGACTCTCGTGGCTGACCTCACAAACAGACCATTCCCATCGACTCCTGAGCAATGTCTCCTGGTACTGTTACCAAAAAACAAAAACGGCTAAATATGTCATGAAATTTATAGCGATACCAAAGGGGATGATGGACGGAGCGCTAGAGCAAATCAAACACTCACCCCCAGTCAACTGATCTGGGTTTAATCCATCATCATTGAATTGCATTGAAACAGGTCCTAGGATGCTTGTTTCCAGTCCAGGGAGGACCTGGCTTGGCAGTTCGGGCTGGACTGTTCCCATGAGGCACAGGGTCAAGACTGATTTGCATAAGGCTGGGTTCAAACTGGAATGGCATGGTGAGCAAAAAAACAATGGATTTAGGCCCAGATCTCTGTACTGGGGTGAATGTATGACATTGTTCTGCATTCTCTCCATCAACTGTTGTTTTTGCATGAAATTTATAGCCCTGGTTGACATCCTAGCTAAAAGGTGGATTGCCATGGTTTGGAAGTCATCGACAGCTCCTCTAGTGCATACCTGGTTGCTAGACCACCTTAAGTGGGCGACAAAAGAGGCTGACACCTGGACTAGACTGCGCACTCAGGGGCCCACTGGGGGACATATGGGGTTATCTTGCAATGCTGTCATCTAAATCCGATGCCAGATCACCCTGATGGGTAGGTGGGAAAATGGACTGCCTATCACGTTTCATGTCCACCTTTGGAGTAAATGAATGTATGGTGCACACCACAATGCACACTCCATTGAGCACGGAGGTGGAGGGTGGGTCTTGATATATCCGGAGGTCTGAGAATAGTTGGAGACCTGAAGAGGTATACAGGTATACACGCATGCACCGGGCATGTAACCCCCCCCCCCGAGACACAATAGCTCCCATAGGAAGCAAACAATGCTGTACTAGAAGCAACTCTTACAGTGAAAGTATGGTTGATGTAATGGGATAGTTCACGTAATGCAAAAATTATAGTGACCCCCCTGCACTGGTTGGATTACGTTGTTAACCCATTAGGGCATTCATGTATTTGATAGGTGTTCTTCATTGTACATTTGGTTGCTATAAGACTCATTCTCTATCTCTTGATTACTATGGACCTTGCACAAGCAACTTACCAACAGACGCCTCCATTCTCTTCACATTTTCGCAATTGCACATGGCCGAACGATAATTGCAAACCATGTATGGGAAACGATGGCGATTGACTAGATGATGAGTATAGCAGTTCACTCAAATACTTCTACTCATAGTTGTTTTATACGCATAACTGCACACATGTAAAATCAATGAACAAATATTAAAAAAAAGTAATTTCCATGTTTAAATTAATTAGTACATGCAATCTTTAAGGCAGTAAAAATGTTTCTCTTGTGTCACTTTTGCTTTACTATGGTCATAAGCTTGAATTCTAGATTTGCACAGCAATAATACAAGTGTGAGTGCTTGTTTATTAGTACAACCGTGCTAAATAACTGGTGTCAGTTGCCCACATTTATTTTATTTATATATCTAGTTGCCACAGTTTAGGTACAAGTGAGTCAGCTTTTCCATAGAAAATTTTGGTTTGCTATTAACTTTGGTGCCATTTGACGTATCTTCACAAAAGTTTAAAAAGATACAGCTCCTTCCTGGAACGTTTTGGGGTGATTGATCAAGTGGGTGCCTGTGGAACCAAAACACATTTTCCTCATTATTACTCCATGAGAAAAATTATGTAACAATACAGAAAAAATTGTTTAACAGAATTACACCAAATTTGGCTGAAATGTAGATCTTTACGCAGAAAAATTGATTTTTATGATTTCGTGTAAATATTTTCAGTAGTTTTGAGAAATTAAGGTTTATAATTAACACATATATTGACAGTTGGTCCTGCGGGAGTACCACAGGAGTCCTGCAGGACCACAAATCCAAAAAATAGAGTGCTCCGATTAGCCAAGAGGGCTTTTTTTCTCATCAGATGTTTTGCTCTTGCCGGAGTGAAATGGTCAAGCAGGGGCTCACACTCTGAATGGCTGGTCGCAACCTGAAGAAAAATGTTGTGACCACGTTACAGGAATCTGACCCCCATATCCAGAAATGTTTTTTAAAACTTAGAGTAGTATGGGGCAGGGTAGAGAAACCCTGACCGGCTGGCCCTTAATGGGGGTGCTAAAATTGTTACAAATTGGCCCGTTGGTCCCACAGGACACTCCTGGGAGATTTTAACAGCTCCCACAAGAGACCTCTATGATCCAATGAAGCCTCACAATGTGGACTCATGGGGCTGTCACGGGAGCCAGCATGGTCCACTGTGCTCTGTGAGAGTCCTATGCAACCAACGGGTATGCCCTATAGTCAAACCGCCATGCATGACCTTTGGCCATGCGTGGCGATGGGTTGCCTTCCAATAGAGATTGGCTGTAGAGCCTGACCAATCTTTCAACACCGCAAACACAAGGAGATGATGGACGGAGCGCTGGAACTTTTCAGACACTCACCCCCAGTCACAGATCTGGGTTGAATCCATCATCGTTCTTTAGCTCACTTTGCCACCCCAGTTCAGACTCAGCTATATGCAAATCAGTCTTGACCCTGTGCCTCATGGGAACAGTCCAGCCTGAACTGCCAAGCCATGTCTTCCCTGGACCGGAAACAAGCATCCTGGGACCGGTTTCGGGATAACAGACCTCATCAGCCAGGCTAGCTTCAATCCAGTGGCAAAGTGAGCAAGGGACCCACGTCTGGGCATACCCTGCCAACTTAGGGCGAACAAAGCAAACACAAGGAGATGATGGACGGAGTGCTGACACTTTTCAGACACTCACCCCCAGTCACAGATCTGGGTTGAATCCATCATCGTTCTTTAGCTCACTTTGCCACCCCAGTTCAGACTCAGCTATATGCAAATCAGTCTTGACCATGTAAGCCTAGACATGGGTCCCGTGCTCTCCATGCCACTGGAGTCAAGCTTTCCTGGCTGATGAGGGGTGAAACCCTGAAACCGGTCCTAGGATGCTTGTTTCCAGTCCAGGGAGGACCTGGCCTGGCAGTTCGGGCTGGACTGTTCCCATGAGGCACAGGGTCAAGACTGATTTGCATATGGCTGGGTTCAAACTGGAATGGCATGGTGAGCAAAAAAAACGATGGATTTAGGCCCAGATCTCTGTACTAGGGTGATGTACATTCTGTCCATCAATTAGTCTTTTTGCAATCTTTCAACACCTGCATGGGAAAGGGTTTGTCCACCCATTTGGGTTGAGCTTGCCATTAGCAGCATGGGGTTGGCTGCATATTTATTGCAGTAAGATATTATTTTACATTAACAAATTAATTGAAAAAAACCAAAGGTTAAGGTGGAGTCATACGTGAAGAAGGTAATATGATTTTAACTTACACTAAAAAAACATACATAATCACTGATGAAACAAAGGTTCAAATGAAGTTATACGTGAGAAAGTCATAGTATCCCTGCAGGACTCTATCTCAGAGTGAGAGAAGTGGATGTTTTGGCACTACCGTATTTTTTAACAATGAAATAAGCATAGAAAGCCAGAAATATTAACAGAACATCCAGTCAGAACCATTTCAATGCAGGAGACTCACAGATCTGATAGGAGTAGGACACATGGAAGCAGGAAACATCTGCACAGTTTTAACATATATTCTACAAAATAAATGAATAGAACATACATTCACTTTTGAACTGTAGTAAATTATCATTTACATATTCTGTAAGCCTAACCATTGCTTTTGAGCATTGGTTTTAAAAAAAGATACTGAACTCAGAGATTGCAACATATTTCAGCATTTCAGATGTTTTAGAAACTTGTTCACCTTTATGTGTATAAATGGTTAGTGAGCACTGATTTAAAATTATTGTAGGAAATTGTATGTATGCCGTGGTTGCAAGTGAAGAGGACACAGAAACAAACACGGACAACATATGCTTTTTAGCTGACTGAACAATAGTACATCTGGTGTACGGCTTCTACTTTCTCAGTAGGAACTGTGCATTTGTTGGACAACATAAATGCTGGGATGGTGCCAGGCTGATTCTATGCTCCCCCTCAGTACATGTTAGCATAGAGTCTTGCTAGCTCACAGTGCCACCATAAGTACCCCTAAACCTGAGAAGGCAACAAGTGGATTGGGCAACCACAGAACATGGCAACCCTGACTCACCAAGGAATCAGATCTAGAACCTTTTTGCTCAGTCACTTGTGCATACCCAGAGAGTTACACAAGAAATATACAAAGAAGCATTTCAATATTTTATGAACCATTGTGATTCTTGTGTAAAATATATGCACTCCAATGATTAATAGATAGAACCAGATGAAAGTGATTAGCAATATGAGAACAGCGAAAAGTGTAAACAATTCCACCATTGTACTAAAGCAGTATATATACTTCATTCCTACTATGTGCTCTCTAGCCTAGTTACCTCGGGTGGGTGTTCTGCCAAAATCACCTACTGGATGATCTAACTCCCCATTACCTGTGTGTGAATGTGTTCAGGTCCCCGTCTTGGTCACAAGTTGAACATCCCTCCTTGTAGAGGGAAAACAGGAATCAACTGGGCTGAGACTCCAACAAAGAGTGACCTGGCAGTGAAAGCAGAGTGCTCTTCTGATTTGAACATAGAAATGCGTGTTTATATATAATAACAGCATCCATGCTTCCGTGCCCAGGCCTAGGCCAAACTGACATTGTTTATCCTCTTGTGATAGCTGTGTCGCATTACGTATGAACAACAAACAAAAGCATTTGCACATTGTACATTTAGGACTTGTACTAAATGTTCAAGGTGTTGTGATCGTGTGCCTACAAAGTGGAAATGTAAGCATTGTGGTTTCAGAGAAACTAATCCTGCAGGCAAATGTGTGTCAAAAGACAGAGGGTGGTCGCCTAGATGTAACATCAGCACAAAATAGGTATAAGTCTGTCCTTGCCAGAGCTAAGCGAGATTGGGCCAATAAGAACTGGCAGGACTAATGATAATCGCTCTTTCTGGCACATTATAGCCCATGGGAGCCTAGAAGTTGTGACTACCCCATGCTACTACATTCAGCGGAGGTAATGGGTTGACCATTTCACCACGCTATATGATAAGGGTGAAGCTATCCCCACTGAAGATGTTATTGGGGACCAAACTTAATGCCCATTTATTGGAACAGCTTTCAGTGAAAACAACATTGACTTAGCCTTTAGTCTAGATGATACTCTCAAGGCCATAGACAGATTACAAATAGCAAAGGCCCATGCGCCCATCCAGATACCCAGCGATTTGTATAAATCTGAGCCCGTGGTATGGGCCCCATATATTAATCTTATGTCGAATGCTATAGCTGCTGGGGGAGATATCCCAGAGACTTGGAAAAGGGTGGAGGTAATTGATATATATAAGAAAGGAGATGCCTCAGTTCCCTCCAATTACAGGCTGATTTGTTTAATAGGTAACCTGCAAAAAAATGTAGTAGGCAAGTCCTGGACAAATTGCGAGCATGGATGGAAGATAACGAGATTTTGTCACCCTGCCAAGCAGATTTTCGCGCTAAAACCAGCACATGCAATCAGGTTTTCAGGTTTACATTACTCACCTCGAAATACGTACTGTTAAAAAACCAAACATTGTATGTAGCATTTGTCAATCTGCAAGCTGCGTTCAACCTCATGCCTTATAAAACACTCTTGAAAGTCCTGTTAGGGCTGGGAGCTCCATAAACCTGTTAAATCTGCTAGCAAGGCTTCACAAGGTAAACTATGAGCAGGTCAGGTGGGATAAACAGGGCTAATTAACAAGTAAGATTCCCATTCGGTACAGGGTGCGCCAAGAATGCGTTCTCATTGTTCTCACTGTATGTCAATGAAGTAGTTAGCAATTTAAGGGACTATGAAAATGATTCTGATCTTCTGAATGGCAAGAAAACACCGATCTTGCTGTTCGCAGATAATTCTCTCCTCATTTCCAGGATCCCCATGGGCCTACAGAATTTACTAGAAAAAATCTTGGATTTTTGTGTATCCAGGGGCCTGAAACTAAATGTAGAGAAAACCAAGTTTATGATTTTCTGCAAGGGTAAGGCCAGCTCAAGAACAGTGAGAATTGCTGAGAAACCGCTTGAGAGGGTAACTACTATTGACTGACCGATTCGCTTGGCTGGGAACCACAACATGACAAAAGTTCTTTTCCACTTTGTCACAAATCCAAACCAATACTCCGATTTCACAGACAGACCAGGATTCAGTCATTAACCCCTGCTCTGGAGGTCTATTGGGTGAAAGCTCAGAGCACTGCACTCTATGGAGCTGAGATGTAGGTCATGCTGAGACCCACAAGCTGGTGGTGTGTGAGAATTCATATGTCGGACCCCTTGTATCTGAGCCCGGTTAGAACCCCGTTGATGCCATCATTCTTTGACCTTGGGATAAAGAGAATTGAGGATGCGGCTCATGAAAACCCTTGATGTATTGGCTGCGTTTGATGACTACGCCGGAGTTAAATGACTATCATGAGTCACTGAGGGAAGTTCTAAAGGGTAGTGGTGCTAAACGAATGTAATGGCTACTCCATATTGCAACCTGGTGTAGATCTTTGGGAATGGCTAGCTTATGAGATTGTCCCGAGAGGATCAGCAAAAAAGAAATAGCTAATGTAAAATGTAAGTGCTGGGCATATGTAGCAGATCAGTATGCCACGAGTATGACTGCTGGGTATGTAACCACCCAGTTTTTAAGCTTTAACCCATACTCTAAGTTTGAGCCCTTTTTAGATCTGATTTCACCACAATTAGCGATAAGTTTGTATGTGAGATTATGCTTGGGATGTCTACCATTAAGGTCATTTAACATCCGGGGCCTTGATCAAGATGCAGCTATGTGCCATGCGTGTGGCTTAGCCTCAGAGACAGATAAACATATTTTGTTCTTCAGTACTGAATTCCATCTTCCCTGAAGAAAGTGAATTCGACCAATTTGACTGAACCTGGCAACTAAACATTACTGGTTTGCTTTTAGGTTTTTAAAGACTGATACATCTAATCCTGTTGTGTTTGCTGTAAGCAGCTTTTTATTGAATGTCTGGTTTAGGCGTCAGAAGTTTGTGACTTAAATTGTGTAGGAGGGTTTTATTTTTTATTTTTAACTGGGTCGCTAGCATGTCCCGGTCAACTTAGATGCCTGTCATGAGTGACAATTTTTATCATGATTATCTATTTATATAACGCATAAAGCACTTTTGACTACGAGAGACAATGTAATTGTTTGCAGTTTTTGAAACTGTTTTATGGAGGTTTTACACTCATGTTGTATTTTATTTGGAATTCGTGCTTGCTCATTTTCATCATTGATTGCTATTCTTGTATACTTTGAAGCGTTTGAACAAAACCAGTTAAAGTTTATGATGATCATGATGATGCTGACAGGGCCTCATTTACAATATTTTGACACACAGCAGCGTAGCAAACCTTCCTGCTGCACTGCCGTGCATCAAAAGAAAAGGGCAAGAATGCGCCATATCTACAGGATACGCCGCGCAATGGTGCAACGGTGTCTGCATTGTAGAGGGGATTGTTTTTGTGCAGGAACACTGAGCCGCCCGTTCGTCAAAAAAATTGACGAACCAGCAGCACAATGGCCCCATTGTGTGGATAAGAAACCAGCTTAAGAAACGTGTGCATCTGAAATGGCAGTGTTTCTTCCCGGGCCTAACCAAGTCCCTTGACAGATCTAAAACTGTTCAATATTTTAATCGAATCATTTTATAGAGCTGTTGTTGGGTTTTCTCTGATGGCTTTTTATTTCCCACTCATTGATGATTATCTAGTTTTAAGGCTCAGAGAAAAAGTCAGCAATGGGTTGATGTGCAAATGTTTCTTCTTCTCTATTAAGAAAGAAAGAACATTTTAAATGAGTTTCAAATTTGTAGGAACAAGGCATGTCCCTGAGGCTAAAAGCCAGAGATTGGCAGATCTTTGGGACTTCAAGCACGTTTCCATTAGAATCATCTCTCCTCTTTCTAAATTAGCATAAATGCAATTTAGTATAGCAATTGTAGTGGGAAAAAATATAATCAAATTAGCTAATATGAACAAGTATAATAATGGAATCTTGAAATTTATGACTTACTGCAAGATGTTCACTTTTTTTCATAAAAACACTTTTTTACCTGCGTTATTTCTGTGAGGATTTATATTTCTAAGCCCACTACACCAGTATACACACGTGCATTTGTCACATCAAAGAGAAGAGTTTTGTAAAGTGTATATTCACTAAAATAGAAGGTCCGTATATTTGATCTACTCTATCATGAAATCCATTTCTCTTGTGAGCAAAGGATCAAAGGAGGAAGACTTTTAACAGTTGTTTGTAGCCCTGCCAAATCTTTTTTAAGTGATCTTTTTTTAGTCAATGTCCGAAGTTGTAAAATGAGTGTGACCACTTTGTGTAAACATTTACATTGCTTACACATCATAATCCATAAATTAAGACAGGAAAATGTATTCTAATTACATAAACTACTACTGCAATGAAAGTTGGATTACATACCATAAATTTATGTGCCTGAATTCTAATCCTAAAATCTATTTAAAAGTTTACAAATACACTTGAGTAAAAGAAATAAGATAATTAAGCATCTTGGCCGAAACTACAGTAGTTATCAAGTGTTTGAGCCAGAATTCAAGTTCATGACTAACAATGAAATCAAATTGTTGATACAGAGCATCTATCTCTTCTCACACGGTGTGGTAAATTTATGTATTTACTCTTTCAATTGGTTATTTATTCATGTATTTGTTGATGTATTTATTTATTTGCTGTTTTATAAAGTATGTTTAAGATTTGAAGATGCTTTAATGTTACATTAATGTGTTTTCTTTGAAAGAAAAAAACATAGCTTAGGGGCAAGTTAGCAGCATTTGTGGTACCACATAAAAATTATTTTTGTAGTGTTCAAGTCAAACTGTCAAAACATAAAAGAATGGTTATAGAAAATGCACAGATCATACATTACCAACTCTGAATTTAAATTAAAAATTAAAAAATGAAAATTAAAATTAAATCAAAAAATTAAAATTAAATTAAATTAAATATATTACCAACGATAGTATGACAACTACATTTTGCATTTGATAACCTGAATTTTGTGTCTTATATCCCACTGGAGCAGTAGGTATTTAAGTTCTTTTGAAGTAACTTAAAAGAGGCGTTGCAAGTATCATACTGGGACTCGTCTTCTACATTTTTGAGGCGCTTCCTGAAAATTACATGGAAATGATTGTTTCTTTCTTGAACTGAGGCATTTCCGGAAGCAAATATTTTGAAATGTACAGAGACCTGTATTCCCCTCGCCGCCAGAGCGTGGTTTATTTTTGTCCCAGATATTTTGTGGTGCCAAAGTGTGATGCTTTGTGCATATTGCAAGCCGTTTGGAATGTACTTTCTTTTGAATAGGAAATTTATTGAGAGTATTGAGGATATGATCAAATAATTGAACAGTCTACACCATTATTAGTGAGGCATGTAGGGATGCCTTCAGAGAACACACATGCAACTTGAAAATATCTATAAAAAAATGTCATTATTTGAGTCTAGACATGCCACTTGATTGCGACAATGGTGTGAAGGGATGGACTCCTTGAAGACATTGGTAAAGAACATTCTTTACTAAGTTTTAATGGTTGCATAAAGGATCAGATATTTACATTTTTATCCAGCATGAACTTCAGCTAATTATTGCATTCGCTGATGTGAAATTTGAAGTTCAGTATAATGAATAAGTCCTGTATTGATTCATGGGGATCAAGAGCTGTAAGGGCAAAAAGCAGGCATTTGTTAAGAAGTATTTTAAATTTCATATGGTGTATGATTATTTTGTAGAGTCTCGGCATAAGGAGAATGTCCTCTGAGAAACGTTGATTTATCAACTTTATATCAACTGAATAGGGATTATATAAGATGTATGAGTGTTTGAGAACCATGGTTAGAAGTTCCAATTATAGACTAAAAGAGATGTAGCTATAAATAAGCCATGTAACACTCCCTGTCCTGAGAAGGGTATGGAAGATTATTATTCACAGTCAGTTGTTAGAAACGGTCTTCCAAGCATTATGATAAACAGCACAGTACTTCATCACTTATACCCTTTTTTTCCTTGAGCTTTTAAGAAAGATGTTATTGTTCAACCTATCAAATGCTGTTTATATGTCTAGGAAAATAAATAGACACAAGTCACACTTGCCCTGTAGGAAATCATTGTCATTAGCAGTTTTAAGTATTGCTCTTTTCTAATTTCATCCTGATTTGAATCCAGATCAGGGGCGGCTCCTCCATAATGGCGGAGGAGCGTTTTCCCACAGCCCATGCCAGCAAGACAATAAATAAAATGAAAATAGCACAATGTTATAACCATTTTGTTTAGGCTGCCTGAGCCCCGCAATACAAAATGCGGGGACGAGCATGGCAGGGAGGAGGAGTAGTGTGCACTCATAAGTGTGCATGTGTGTTTGGCCGGCTGTCCTAGTCCGGCCAAACACATATGCGCACTTATGTTTCTCCAACCAGCTGTGTTACCCAGCCGGGTTGGAGAAAAGCCACAGGCTCCAATTCACCGTCTGAGCAGCAAAAGAGGCCGCTCAGACCAATCCTGGCACTGCTCTTATGTGAGAGCAGTGTCTGGATTGGGTGTGGAACCTGTGCCCTGAGGGACTATCCCCCTTCCGGCTGGTAAATGAAAGGAGCCGTGAGGCAGGCGTCAGTGGGAGCAGAGCAGAGCAGCAGGTAAGCCTTTTTTATTTTTTTAACTTATATTTTATTCCCCCTTCCCCAACCCACTGCCCTCTCCACCCGCAGCCGCCCTACCACTTTAGGTAGGCAAGGGCCACCACTAATCCAGATTATATTTTTCAGTGTAGTTTTTGAGTTGTGCAACTGCATAGTTTTCTAAGATTGTCCTAAAAAAAAGCATAGATTTGCTACTGGGTAGTGAGTATACTTAGGGGCATATTTACGTTTCCTGGCGCATCCCTGCAAATCAGCAGGGATGCGCCAGGAAACGTGCGACACGCATCTCAATCCTTGCGCCACCACGGATGCACCGCATTTACAATGCGGCGCATCATGGCGCAAGGAAATGTAGATGCGTGTCGCATCTGCTGCCGTAACGTTAGCGCAGTGCTGGAGTTGTGGCGCGACGCAACTCCAGCACTGTGCCAACCATGCCCATGTCTAACATGGTGCGTCAAGCCTTATGCCTGCTTCAAGCAGGCGCAAGGTTTTGACGCAGCAGGGTCGGAAAAGTGACTGAGTGAAATATTGTAGATTTCACTCAGCCACTTTTCCGAGGCGTTCCTGCGCCGGAACGCCCCCCCCTGCGCCAGAACGCCCACATGAAACCTGACGCAGGTTTCATGTGGCGCAGGGCTTTACAACGTGACGCATCTCCCTAGATGCGTCACGTTGTAAATACCCCGCAGCATGGCGCTGGCTTTACGCCGCCGCTGCGTCACAGAAGTGACGCAACAGCGGCGCAAAAGTGGCGCAAGGGGCTTGTAAATATGCCCCTAAGTTTCTTTGAGACCAGCTTCAAATTTTGTAGGTGCAAAGTGAATTGTCCTGTAAGATTATCAGTGATTTAGCTCAGCTTTGCTAAAAAGTTGATTAGACTTGCCCAGAAGGAGGCAAGACATGGGCTGATCTCTTTCAGTATGGTAACCAGTATTGCATCAGTGAAGTGAGATGATTGGTTAATATTTGTTATTGTCTTATTTAGTTTGCGTGCAGTAATTTCACTAAAATTGTTCCAAATCCTATTTGTTTTTGGAACAAGAGCGTGGAGTGGTTTGTCCTCTTGTTGGGTCGGTAGTGAGCGTTCAATCTTTCAAATCACTTCAGCAAGAATTTTGTGACTTCTTCACCCCTTTTTATGAATATTTGATTTATGGAGTGGCAGAGTTCTAGTGTATTCTTTCACAATTTGAAAATGTATTTTGAGCCTCTTTGGTTTATTCCAGTTAAATCTGAAGAAATAGATCTTAGTTTGATGGAGCTACTTTTAAAATATTACCTCTTACATTGCCAAAGAGTAGGATTTAGGGATGTTGGATGTTACCATCATGCACATTCTGCATCTTTCAATTTCTCCTCTTTTCTCAGATCAGTAGAGCACTATTGTGCCATTTTTCACTTTCTGTGTTTTCGTTTTCATAGGGAACATTCTGCTATAATATAGCTCGTGCTTTCCTTGTAGTGGGCTGTAATGGGGGTCACCTTTAACTCTGCATAAAGGGAAATGAAGCATTGTTATATGTGAACTTGTTATGTTTCATGTGCATCTCTACTCTAACCACGACTTCTTACTGCATGCTTATTGCACACTTTTAGTGAGGCCTTCCAGAAAAAGTGAAGTGTAAACCTCAGGACTAGAATAGATCAATGAACTGACTTTTGGTCAGTCATGGGGGCTCGTTCTTAATTGAAGAGCATTTTTTGCAAACTACTGTCCATGCTCGATTGTTTGTATAAATGAAAGAATTACAAAGACGTTTGCATTTTGACTACGAAGCCCATGGGTTGTCTGGTATCTCTAAACCTCATGAACCTCATAAAGCAAGCAAGATATATTGTATTAAGAAAGCTTCTAAAGAGTAACAAAACAATTTTTTTTTAAACTCAGAGAGTGAGAGAAAGTCCTAAAACTATAGTTGCCTTCTGAAAACCTAATGCCAAAAAAACCCTGGGTATTCTGGACATGCTTTCTCAAATGGACGTTTGTAGTCTGAACTGAAACAACGTTCATTGTTCTTTTTTAGTACGTCAGTCTGTTGTACAGTAGGAACAATTGTTGAGACGATTTGCGTTGTGATATGTTTATATGTTGTTTTTTTTATTAATTATACCTGAATATGTAGCCAACAGTACAGTGAAGGTTTGGTGATCTAAATCCGGGACTAGTACGGCAGACGAGTGACTTGAACCATTTACCTTACTGAAAACCAACAAAAATCCTGTAGATTTCAACATCTCTGAATCACATTATTTTATCGTACAAAGACAGTGTACTTCTAACTATCAACCATTTTAAAATATATATTTGCTTTGCATTTTTCACTTGTGCACAGTCTGAGGGAGAATTTATTACGTTGCTGCTCTGGAACCTGGAAGCCGGAGTTTTAATTCCAACTTTTGCACTTAACCAACAAGTATTTGAATCTGGGTCCATCATGTTACCTGCAAATGCCTGAAATTGTAGATATATGTAAGGCTAACGAAAAATGTTAACTTAGAAAAGAAAAATTCAGGGGGATATTCACAAGAACGTGCGATAAACATCGCCAAAATAGGAGTAACGCAATTTTTCATGTCGCCGTCTATCGCTGGAAAATAACTCCGTGTCAACGTCGTATTCCCAACACGGCGGTAACATGCAATAGTTTCCCCAGAACGCCTCAAATGTCCGCAATACAACTACTGCGACGGCGATAAAAAAGGAAACCCGAACGTGAAAAAAGCTGCGATGGGCCCAACTGCGATAAAAATCCAGCGAAAAGCAGCGCCAGGCACGCAAGTCTCACAAGTAAGGCGGGAACAATCACTATAAAAGCGGCAAAAATGAAATACAAATAAAACACAAACAACTGCGAAGCACCATGGAGGTAGCCGGAGAAAGCACAGAGGACAACCCGAACCCCACAAGCCCCATGGAGGACCAGCCTGGGACCTCGCGGTCAGGGAAGGGCAAGGAGAAGAAGAGGAAGACGCGGTTCAGTCCGCAGGAAAACAGGATCCTGATTACGGAAGTGACAGAACACCATCAACAACTGTTCGTCACCTCCACTGTGCCATTGGCAACAAAAAATGGAATATGGCAGTCCATCGTGGACAAGGAGAATGCAGTCGGAGTGCTGAGGAGGACAATGGAAGAGGTCAAGAGGAGCTGGAATGATGTGAAGCGCAAAACCAAGCTGAAACTCGCCAACAACCGCAAAGCAGCAATGCAGACTGGGGGTGGGAGTCCTGCGCCACAGGAGGAGCTGGATGAGATGGAGGAAATGGTGTCCACAGTCATCAGTGAGGAGATGGTGACAGGAGTCGGAGGACCGGACACTGCTCAACATGACCTGACACAACAGCAACAGGGTGAGTAACCACCAGGGACTGGGGGGACAGGGGGAGATGGGCACAATGGCACACATGCACAAGTAAGTACAGCACATCTGCGGACAAACCATGCCCAAGAGTCACAACTCCGACCAAGAGCCCAATTTACCCAAGTCTGCAATAGCTCAGCACTGTATAAGCACAGAAGTGAAAGGCACACCGCCTGAAAGGCATAAGGGCCAGCCAAATCAGAGCTGAAGGGGCAAATCACCCACAATGCAGCACACACACATAACACTCAGAGCACCTCAACATTTACAACAAAGTGGACCAAACTGCAACACTTTCACAACAGAACAGAGGACACAACTGCTGTCGCTTGTGTGTAGAAAATGGCCATTCGCATTTGGCATAGCAGGAAACTGTGAGATGACAATGGACAAATACAACCTCACATCCGTGATGGTGGCGAAATGTCAACTGTCCAGCATTAAATAGGCATCTCCACACAAACAGTCACAATGTACATTGACATGCAGTCTGTTTGTAAACTTGGCCAATGCGTCAACATACATGTGAACACAATGTCAAACTGCATCTCCCCTTCACATTGCAGAGGGAGAATCATCACCTCCTGCAGAGCAGACCGTACTCCTCATCACCAATGAAGAAGAGGACCTACACACCAACGACCCTGACGCCCTCCAACAGCTCATGGACACCCTCAGCACCCCACCCCCAGGAGCAGGGCAGCCCAGCTGCATCGAGGCGAACCCACCCCCTGCACAGACCACACAGCAGGAAGCACCCACCACCACGGCCGTCCCCACGAGCAACACATGTCATTCCAATGCCGTGTGTCGCAGGGTCAGAAGGGGACGGCAGAGCAGGTGCAGGTGGGGTTCAACCTCATGGCAGCCAAACTAGATGCCATACGTGGGTGTCCAAGTCCCATCAGGGACCACCTACAGGCCCTAACGGACACCCACAGTCCGCTCCATGGTCTCCAACAATCCATGGCTGACATCGCCGGAGTCATGACTCGGTGACAAGTACAACTGTCTAGTCAGAGTGGCTCCAGCGATCTCAGCCGTGAGCTGGCCAACATGGGGAGGAACATGGAGAACATGGAGCGGATGCAGGCGGGAAGAATGGCTGCCACAGCTGCACACCAGCGAGATGTAACAGGGATGTACCATGGCCTGCAGATCCTCATCATGGCAGAGCTGCCACAAGGCCTGGCGCAGATGAATGCTGCTGCCACTACTCCCTCCACATCACCGCCCCTGATGTGTCAGTGCCTCACAGTGCGGCTGACAATGCACCTCCGGCCCCTGATGTGTCACTGCCACACAGTGCCGCAGACAAAACACCACCACCCACATGTGAGGCACATCACACATAGGAGGACGATGGTGAGGATGAATCTGCCGTTGGGCTAAGTAGGAAGCGGTAGCATTCATCTCCGCCATATGGCCTCTTTCTGCTTGGTTCTGCCCTCTGCATCATGCCCAGGAATAACACCCTCCACTGTCCCCCTTAACACTCTGCGACACTCACCTTGGCCCCCGACATGGACTGCTACATTTGTTTAGGCAACCAATGACACAGAAATCAGACTGCGGACTGAACTCCCTCTCCTACGATGTACTTTTCCCTCCCCAAAGGACCCTGGCTGGCCCTCCATGGGGCAACATTGTAAAGTAGCGTGTGCATGGCCAGGTACTGGTCCACCTTCACCACTCTACCGAATATGATTAAGACATTCAAATTCACACAGATGAGTCATGTCCATGATCAAGCAAGTATGAAAGTATGGATGTATGTAGGGGCAGTGATTCCAAACAACGGTGCTCCCTGGAAACTGATTTCAATGCGCATGTATGTCCGTGACCCAGATAGGCAGTGAGATGACTGGGAATGTGTGAACTAGCTGTGGCCTCATTGCTCCAAAACAACAATCTCGCTATTTCCAAACTTAGCCCCACGTCAATGTATGAAATAGGGCTGTGTGTCACAAAGGCAAAGTCACAGTTATGTGGAAGCCACAGCTCGGAGCAATGATTGGTTTGAGTGTGGAGCGCTTGGACTCCTGGGATGGTCGGTGCGTAAGTGTGAACGTCATACCATGCAAGTGAACTGCGAGCAAGGACTCCTGTGTGTGGGGTGTGTATACGTTGGTCTCTGGTTAGCAATGTGCGGAGTGTGGGAGCCGTCAGCAGCTGCTATGGTATCGCTCAGGATGTGCCGGGCGCATGCATTCCCAAGGTCGGAGGTGCAGATGTGCTACCGCCTTCTAGTTCAGACAGAAGGGCTGTCATCCACAATGTTAGTTTGTCATCTGCTTGCATTCTGGAAATGTGATGGGGATTGGGTGGGGGGATGTCACTGCTTCGCCTTCCGGCATGGTTGAACCCTTACCAGCCATGTACGTGCCCTCACGGTCAGTATTGCATGCTCTGATGTAGCAGTGTTGTTTTGCTGCAGTCTGACAGTGATGGGTGCAGGTAGCTGTGAGGAGGCGGTTGACCACTCACCTTGCACCTATTAGCTGGCACCGATCACTACTCTTGATGGATGACGTCCATGTACACATGTGACCTGTACATGGCACATTTAACCAGTGGACACCTTGGTGTGTTCCACGCAAGGTGGACCTGCTGGCTTCTAGGCTGAGGTGCATCTCCCAATGTTGCTGAGGTGTCCACTGTGCCCACATCCCCCTTATGGCCATGTTGTACATGTTGTGGGACTCAACACACAGGGTGTATATTTGCATCAGGCAGGTACATCTCTGACCACAAATGGCACCCTGTTGTCTTTTCCTGAACACCAATGACGGCCTTCATGTCATGTTCATGTACACGTGGGACGCTGATGAGTGGCATGACGTACTACATGTGACACCCTGATATGGCATATCGAATCCGTGATGCCCTAAACAGTCTCTTGGTACAGAGGTGACATACACACCATCTCTTCTTGCAACATATGCGAATGTAAGCACTCAATGTTGCACTTACACCCGTCAGAGTAATGTGCTAATGCAGAGGACTGACATGCACATGGGGAATGTGTGTTGCTAAGATTTTATTTGCACATGCTGGTCATGTGGTCATCTTGTACTGTGCCATGATTGCTGTGGACAGTCACAATGTGACGTGCTCATGCGAACAAATTGTTGATGATTGTGTTCCTTCGGGCTATTCCTGCTGCGGCTGCAGTGGGGTGTGGTCCACCTGCATCATCTTCCTCATCATCGTCCGGTGCTTCTGGGACTTGGATCCATGGGGCATTGGTGCGTACACATAGGTTGTGCAATACACAACATGCAGTGATCATCTTGCACACTATTTCTGGGCTGTACAAGAGTCTTCCACCGGTGATGTCCAGGCACCTGAAATGTGATTTCAACACACCAAATGTGCGTTCAACAATGCCCCTGGTGCGTTTGTGGGCCACATTGTACTGCCTCTGGGCCGGGGTGTTCGGGTCTCGGAGGGGTGTCATCATCCACTGGCAGAGTGCATATCCTTGATCACCTGTGAGTGGTAAGTGAGGTCAGTGTTAACTGTTGGTTCTGCATGCTGTGTTGGCAGACATACAAGTTTCGTGGTGTGTGATTTGTGCGACCTTGGGATTCATGTTAGCAATGTATTGCTGCTGGCAAATGTGGTAGGACAATGTGTATTACGTAGCCTCACTGCTGCTCCTCCCTCCCACCGAGCCTATTTACTTGTGTGTGCTTTGCGGTTGCATCACTTGCACTCCTATGGCACACCATTGTCATGCCTGTCTGCGCATGTCCGCAGGACTGACAGCAAGACTGTAATGTTGGCCGTTGAAGGTGTGCAGCCACGTGTGGGTAGGCCTATGGTAAGGATAGGGCGGACACAGATGTGGAGTTCTGGCCTGGCTGAACTTGCGCTGATATTGAGGCTAGGCCTTCGGTTCAGGCTGTGGCAATGTAGATGCACACACAACAGTTGGCATGTATGAGCCAAGACCCCGAGCGGTCTTGCGCTCCTTTATTAATCCATTCGGGCGAGGCAGCCCTCCTGGTGCATGCTACATTGCAACATTGTCGATTACAGGCCGGGAGGTGCAGATACTACTACGGAGACACACGCCATAGTCACTTTTGTGGCCAGGCAGGAACTGGACCATGCCCAGAGCCCAGAACTGAACCACGCCCAGAGCCCTGGGCCATTTCTGCACACTTCTCACACGTGTGCGCCGCGGCGGCGGCGCTGGGATGTCATGCGCTTCGGAGTACGTCTCCAGACGATCTGCCCAGGCTTACCGGTGGCCTGCCTGGGATGGGGGTGGCCCCGTGATTGTGAAGGACTCCAGTGGCGTTACCGAGGACATGCTGTTGGCTACTGGAGGCGGACTTGTGGGTAGCTCCTCGGGACAATGACTTGCGGTGCACTGAGTTCGGCCCACCGGAAGAGCTGAGCGGGTGGGCAGCCTGCGATGATGCAGCAGGCCTGGTGGCTGGACGGTGACTTGTAGTGCACTGAGTTAGTGGCACCTGAGGCCCTGCGTCCGGCACGGGCCAACCGCCACGTGGCGATGACTTGCGGTGCACTGAGTTTGGCCCACCGGAAGAGCTGAGCGGGTGTGCTTCATGCTATAATGCTGGAGGCTGGACGGTGACTTGTGGTGCACTGAGTTCGGCCCACCGGAAGAGCTGAGCGGGTGTGCATCATGCTATAATGCTGGAGGCTGGACGGTGACTTGTGGTGCACTGAGTTCGGCCCACCGGAAGAGCTGAGCGGGTGTGCAGCCTGCGATGATGCAGCAGGCCTGGAGGGGCGGACTGGAAAGGATGTGTCTGTTACTTGCTGTACTGCAGTGTGGTCAGAAGGCAGCAGTAGCCAACTCGCAACTCCGTGGTGCGGTGTCGCTGAATGTGCTGGGGGCCTGTTGCGCAGAAGCCAGCGATCGGCTGAGGAGGCTGCCAAGCTTGCGGAGCCCGGCCTTGGAGATTGCACCGGCACGTGGTGGGCCCTCTTGGAGAGACTCCGGTGGCGGCAGGTGAGCAGTGAGGCCTGGGTGCGCAGGGGCAGGCATTCACCGCTGGGCGCAGGTTGGGTCTGGGGATCAGCGGGCTGGGGTGCGGCAGGCGCACAGGATCGTGCAGGCACCACCGGTCACGATGGCGGCCTCGTGGCAGGGTGAGAGACGCCGCCCTGGCAGACACGCCACTGCAGGCGATGACGAGATGTGTGCCCGGTGGCGTGGGACGTAGCCACCTCATCGCCGGTGTGACTTTGCCTGTTGTTGGTGGTCGGCCACATGTGTTTAGGCCTATGGTCAGGATATGGCAGACACAGAGCCACACGCAGTAGTTACTTCGGTGGCCGTCTCGGAAGTAAACCACTCCCTGAGCCCCGGCCTATTTAGTCACTCCCCTACGCTGGACTGGCGTGCACCGGCCCTGCCCACTACGCTTACGCTTACAGGGGGGCCGACATGGCTACTTGTCCAAGGTGTTCCCCACTGCCTGTGATGACATGGTTGCGTCCACTGTCCACGACACTACAGACTCCAGCAGTATGTGTCCACATGGACATGTCTGTGCTCTGCATACTCAAGACTGTCCAGCACATCACTGCCACACTTGGCATTGTGTACATTGTTATTCATAGGTCCATTGCCTCCTTCGTGCAATCGTGGTTCCCACCTCTCCCCACATTCTGCAAATGTGTGCCTTAGTGTATGTTTGTCCACATTTCCGGCCCCTCTTACCACGGTTAGTTGTGTTGTCGTGTCTGGCAGGTGTGCATGTTGTTTGGCATGTTGGATGTGATTTAGTTACGTGTCCATTCCCACAGTTGTGCGTTGTGTGATTGTGGAATTGAGGTGTGTGGTGTGTTCCCTTGGTACTTACCAACGAGCAGTCCATTTCCATAGGTGCCATCCTGAAAGCGCTGGTTGATGATGGACTGTCGGAAGATGTAAGTCATGCACACTGCCTGGGTAGTTGGCGACGACATTGGTGAACAGTCCCCGGTGGTCCACTATTGCCTGCACATTGATGGAATGCGTGTGCTTCCTGTTGCGGTAATTGTGTGCAGTGTCGGCAGGGGGCACAAGTAGGACATGTGTGCAGTCTATTGCCTCCAACATGTGCGGGAATCCAGCTATGGCGTAGAAGCCTTGCTTGGACTCCAGCTGTTCCTGCGCAGTGTGGGGGAAGTGAAGGTGCTGGGGTATGAAACTGATGATGGCATCCAGGACAGGTGTGATGGCCTTTGATAGGGCTCGCTGTGAGACTCCTCCGACTCTGGCAGTTGTTGGTTGGAAGGTACCAGAGGCCAACAGGTGCAGCACAGCCAGCAGCTTTGTCTGCGGAGGGATGTTGGTTGTCCGCTGTGTTGGTACCGTCAGCCTGTGGGCAATGTGGGTCATGATGCGGAGGATGGTTGTCCTTTTGAGCCTGTAGTGGGCAATGACATCCTCTGACATTAAGTCTGTGAGGCTGATGCCTTTTCAGGAGGTCCGCTGTCTTGTTCTGCGCTGCCTCGGTGGTGGTCCGGGGGGGGGGGGGTCCTGGGGGTGGGGGTGGTCCTGGGGGGGGTGGCGGTGGGTGTTGTGGCCCTCTTGGGTCTCCAAGCTGCATGATTTAGCTCCATGGCATCTGTTGGTCTTCAGATGTGGCTCTGGCCTGGGCTCCCTCTGTACTGCAGGTTTTCGTCCTACTTAAGACCAGTAATAAGCAGGTGTTAAGTCCCTGCTGCTAACGCGCCTTATCGCCTGTTTTTGTCCGGCATTGCAGATCTGGCTGGTCGTTGAGAATATCGCGAAGTGGTGTTTTCGTGTGTTTTTGCACGGGAACGCCTACTCTGCATGTCATTAGCGCTGATTGTCGCTCTCATCCGTGGCGATGTGTTTTGTGGCAGCTGTTGCAGGAATACTGGCGATGACGACAATTTGGACCAGCTTGTGAATAGGGCGATAAGTCTATCGCCACTTTTGCGGCACTAAAGTGCCGATAAATCGGCGATGGCTCCTTGAGAATATGCCCCTGAGTGTTCTTTTCCATTCGCCTGTTCGCATCACATTGTGGATTCTGTATTCTGCTTACTTACTACCAGACATCCCATGTACACTACTCAGCTTTGTGCTGCACTGCATGTAAAATGTACTTGCTGCAACAGAAATGCTCTATGTTGAGTGACAATTTAAGAGCCTAATCAAGGAGAAAAAGTGTGTTTCCATACCCAACCTGTGAAAATCCGCTAACATATAAGGAAACACAAAGGAGTCAACGCCTTGCGAGTTTTGAATGTCACTGCGATGTTCAGGACATCACAGTACATATACTTTTGCAATTCTATTAATTTGGCCTCCTGTGTATAAATCTATTCTAAAATAAGATGGCTAGCAAGGGAATCAAAGGAAGGTGGCAACTGATGGTCATGCTAACTGAGGTTTGAATTCTCATATTTAAATGTGATAGGTAAATATTGAAGGGCAATATTTGCAGTTGTTTGTCAGACTTGAACAACAAGGATGTCAGTACAGGCAGAATAACCACAGGCCATGGGTCAAAGCTGCTTCCTGTGTGAGGGCTTACTTGGCGCTGTTCAAGGATGCATCACGTGGGTATGGGGACTCATGTACTAGGTGCACAATCCGGGGAAGGAGACTGAATTCAGGGAGTGGCTAAAAATCATACCCTACACTCAGAGCACACTTGATCTACTTTTCGCTACTTTTTGGGTTAGGGCAATGACTAGCAGGAATTCGGGGAAAGGTTACAGGCCACATTTTGCAGTCATGTCCCACATCCCACAGTCTGTGCTTCATTCCCATTGCACACAGCTGCAGACTGTGCACCACAGGTATTGACCAAAGGGATACTGATCATAAGCATATCTTATGAAAACAAAGAATACAATAAATATTAAAGAATCTTCGGCTGAATTGACATTATGATCCAAAATCTTAAAATCACTGAAGTTAAGAGACTGTATTCAGCTGTGTTTACAACCCCAATGGGCTGCTCACATCATAAACAATGTAACTGATGTTATTCATGATATCACATATATTATTAACCTTAACCTAACAGATAACATTCCTATAGAGCCACCACACATGATGTGACATAGAGATACTCATAATTGCTCTGTCTATGTGGGCCAGAAATAAAAGAATTCAACCCATTGAGAGATCAGCGAGGAAAGTGAAATGTACCTTTTTCACATAAACATTTACATAAGTAACATAAATTCCAGGAACTTATTCACAGCTTGTGCACTAATATGCTCCTTCAATATCCTTTCATAACGTAGGGTATGTGTATAAACAACAATTCAATTCAGACTAGGGGTGTGCAAAGTGGCAAAGTTAAAGGCTTCACAACTTTGCATCTATTTTCTTTTTGTTATTGCAGGCTGGTAAATTATAAAGCTGTCAAAGGGATGTAAAAGTTGCCCTGCTTGACAGCATTAACAAAATACCTCTGCTGCTCACAGAAACAGGACAGAAGATGACCGCCAAAGCTGAAAAGGCATTTGTTCTGCCTGGTGGGACCTGGGACATTGAAGGCCTAACTGAGAAGTAGCAATGCTGCGGGAAACTGAGCTGTGACACAGGGAAGAGCTTGAGTGAGACCTGCCTGGACCCCGTCTTTTCTGGGAGCTGACCTGAGGGCATAGACTGGCGGCTTTGGTGCGTTGGTGAGGAGACCGAGAGTTGTGAATAATCAACAACTAAACCCTGGGCAGTAGAGGGGAGTGATTTGGGTCCTTGCAGGACATTTCTTGTGTTCCTTTCAGATTGAGGCTGCAAGCGGATCTGAGACGAAGGAATAAATCATACAAATAATATGGGTTAAAAAAGATCTCTTAAAAAACTCTTTCAGCTCGCAGATTTCATGAATGTGCATTAGAACTTAATTCATGTGAAGATGCATGGCATAGTGTAGCCAGTTGTTTTAAACTATACTTGGTGATCAATGGCATCAAAGAAAGACATACTGCTGACTAGGGCCTCATTATGATGGGCGGAAAGCCATCCAACAGCTCGTCAGAGGCTTTCTGCCCGACATCAGAGGTTTCTGTCCGACCGCCGTATTACGATACTGGCAGTCGGAGGGAAACCCATGGGGGAATTCTGCTTCGGCGGGCTCACAGACCCCATCATGGCAGCGGTCGGAAAAGTAAGCCCCAAATGGCAGGAGAGCCAGCCTTGGCTCCGACGTCGGGATTATAATGTCACTTTCTGCCTTCCCTTTCAAATTCAAATTCAAATTGCGCTTTATTCGATTTAAAATGTTAAATCATAAAAGCACAGTACATTAAAAGAGAAAAAATACATCATATCATATATATAAGTTTAACAATCCATTAAAAAAGACATGAGTTGAAGTTAAAAAGAAGGACTTCAGGTTCGTTACATACACATCCAGGACATACTTAAAATATCATAAACAGTTAAGAATTGAGGTGACCTTACATAGTTTTCCTGTACCTAACCACCCCTTTCAAATATATGACTATATGATCGATAAAAATTCCTTCATCTAGAAGTAATAGCTTAATTAATGCTGGTCGACATTGTCTCAAACCTTGCTCTTTTAAAATGGGCAGAATCCATCTTTTCCTAATTAATGTAGAAAACTTGCAGAAAAAGATGGTGTGAATTGTGGTCTGTACAGATATATCGTCACATGGACATGGGCATAATGGGCGTGACCAATGATTCATCTTTGGAAAAGTGACCATATTATGAAAGTTGCCTAAACGTAGGCGGGTCAATAACAACCTATCATAGTTCCCTTGTACATTTGTTAAATAGGGTTGTATCCCCGGTTGTGTCAAGAGCAGTTGATTTTCTCTGACAGACGGTTTCATGATGTTAGTAGATAATCTAATCGTCTCCAGGTGACTAATACATGATAACTTTAATTCCTTCCTAGTAACAGAGATCAAACTGTCAGGATTAACAAAATACTCGGGACAGCCTAGATCATCCATAACATTTTTGACATATTTGAGCCAAGGAATGCAATGTACCCGTTGCAGGTTCAAGCAATCATTTATCACATCCCTATTGAGGCCAGTCGCAGTACTTGTCCATACCTTGTGCCATAATAAGACCGGCTGGATTTTGATTAGGTCGGATAAATATGACAGTCCCAGTTCAGCGTGACAGATGTACGTGGCTGTACTGTTCGGAGCAGCTAAAAGATTCTTAAAAACCTGTTCTCAACTTGCTGTAAGTACTCTACATTTGCATGGCCCCAGATGCCAGCTCCATACATTGCTACTGAGGTACATTTGACTTTATAAATTGTTAGCAGATCTTCAATAGGACACTTTCCTAGTTTCCTGGCAAAGTTTATCAGGGCTCCTATGGCTTTGGCAAATAGCAGTTTTCTAGTGTTAATAGCTTTGACCCATGATCCCCTTCTTTCGAAAACAATTCCTAAATATGAGAAATGATTGGCAAATTCAAGTTTTTTGTTGTTTATAAAGATATCCCGACACTTAACGTTAAGCTTGCTACATTTCATGATAAACGTTTTAGTGATGTTTACATTAAGGTCTAGGCTGGACATATAGGATACAAAGCTCGAAACAATTTTTTGCAGGCCTATTTACGTATGAGATAAAAGAACGGCATTGTCTGCATATAGCAATGCTCCAATTGGCCGTTTGCCAATACTGGGTAGGTCCTGGCATTCCCTCGATAGGGTAGCACCCAAGCTATTTATATAAAGGGTAAAGAGGAGGGGGGCAAGCACGCACCCCTGCCTTACCCCCTTCCTTACAGGAAAGTTATGACTGCGCTCACCTGCTTTCCTGTAGTGAACGCTTGCCTGCGCATCTTGGTAAGACTGTCGTAAAAAAGCGTTTCCACCCCCATAGACTCTAATATACTCCATAGTTTCTGATGGCTAACACAATCCAAAGCCGAACTCAGGTCAACAAAACACAAAAAAAGACTCCCCCGTTTAGCCTGTATATATTTTCCCCATAATAGACTTAGGTTTAGGCCCTGTTCCACTGTACCTAAGCCTTGGCGGAATCCATACTGTAGCTCCGAGATTACGCCTGTGTCCTCTGCCCACGTTTGAAGTCTATTTAAAATGACTCGCCTGGCCACTTTCACGAAGGAATCCAAAAGTGATATAGGTCTATAACAGGCCGGGTCCTTGCGATCACCTTTTTTTAAAATTGGAACCAGTATAGACTCTGTTCAGGTTGGAATGAAACCTTGTGTGCAGCAAGCCTTTAAGACCATGGTTAATAATGGGCCCCACAACTGGGGGCAGGATTTATATAAATCCACGGGTATACTGTCGGGTCCAGGGGCTTTTCCTCCCACACTCGCTTTAATGGCTAATATCACCTCATCCACATTAAAATCAATACCAATTGGAAGGAAACTCATGGTGCCTATTCTGGAGTCCTCACAGTAGTTTTTATCTATGCTATCACAGTATAACCTGGAGAAGTGAGTCACCCATTGGTCCTCCCCAATCGTAATCTCAATACTAGGTATGTTTTTAGGGGCCAGGAACGGGGCGTTCACGGCCTTCCAGAAGCCTTTTATGTCTTTTGAATCTGACGCTTGCTTAAGAGCCCGCCATAATTCAGTTCTAATGGCCTCTTTTCATTCTCTAAGTGCCATTTTATACGCTATTCTAGCCTTTTTTATATCTGCCTGATCTCTCATGGGCGTATGTAGGGCAGTTTTAAGAGCTGCATGAGCTTTGCTGCAATTGGTATCAAACCAGCCTGTCTTGCTAGTAGGGTTTTTTTTAAATTCTATTAATAAATTCTTTTGTATAGCCTGTGAAATTTTTGGGAAAGAAATAAAAATGTCAGAATCCGCGGCAGTCTCATCAAGACAAACCGCAAAATCTTTTTACAACAGTTTAGAAGCGACTTGGTTAGCTTTAGTGTATCCACACCCAACCATTTAATCGTGTATCCATTCGTTCTATTTATGACAATATCTTGTACGGGTTGGGTGACCGTGTGTCTTTTGGATAACACTTTAGCCGGCAAGTCTAAAGTGACACTAATAGGAAAATGATCACTAAAAGCGACAGTGTGAGTTTTGAAATTGTGTATTCTCTCAGCATATCTATTTGAGATTAATACATAATCTATAACTGAACATAGCCCACGCCCGTTAAACGTACTACTAAACGGTATGGGTGGTGAGCATAGGTCATTGGCAAAACCCAAGTCCATGGTATATTTAATCTGATTTAATTGGTCCCCAGGAAGGGAGTGCGTGAAATGAAAAATGTCACTCTCATCATCAGAAGTTAAACCACAATTATCTCCTTCAGCGTGAATGCAAGGGCCTATATTAAAATCTCCTCCCCAGATTATACAAAGGTCCTTATTTGTTTTCTTCTGGATTTTGTCCAGGTCATTCTGTAGGTGCCTCAGGACTACCTCAGTTTGTAAAACAGGAATGTTGTTATAAAAATGTAATAAAACAGTACAGTGAGAGTTATCAATATGCATTTTTAGAACCTGATAATAGGTGTTAGATTTTATAAAGTCTACTTTCCTTATATTCAACCTATAGGAAATGTAGGTACCTAAACCACCCTTTTTTCTCCCGTGACTAGAAGGTGCTACCGGTGTAAAAAATGTTTTAAACCCATTGATGTGCTGTGCGGTATCCACCCAGGTTTCTTGAATACATAGTATATCATAGCTATCTACAAATTCGAGCCATGCAAGGTTCGAGAGTTTAGTAATTAGACTCGCCACGTTCCAAAATTAAATTTTGGTTGAGCTAGACCTGTTTTCACCCTGGGTGTTACTGTTGTTTAAATTGGGTTCGGCAAAGGGTACGTTTGAGTGGTGGACAATACTGTTTAATATGTATGGCTGAGTGATATTTGTGTTTGTCAGGTCTATTTCCTTCTCTTTGTTACAATGCACTATGGTATCTCCCCCGGCAACGTTATTAAACTGAGCGTCATCCTGTGACCTTGAATTGTAGTGGCTAGGACTGATATGTGAGTCATTTATAATTCTTTGTTCACTGTGATGGAATTCCTTAAAATCAGTGGATATCGATTCTGGGCCATGAAGATAGTTGGCATTAATCCGGCTTTGATCTACATGACTATATAAGGTGGTAAGTCAATCTATGTCTTCCAGTGATGGAAGTATGTTGAATCTATTCTGTATAGGTAAGCTAAATTGATGTAGGATATTGGGGTTTGTAAATCTCTATTGAGGAAGATGCTGACTTTGGTTTATTGGAGGATAGAAATAACCAAGGGCAATACATTAATTCCTCTATTTGTCACGTGATCACTGCCAAGTCTACGCAGAATCTCATGTATCAGCCTAGGCGTTCTGAATGTGAGAACTATGCAGTCGCCAGGAAGTGTTTTTTCCCATCTCCCCACCCATCCCACTCTTCTCGCCATCTTTTTTTTTTTAAAGTTTAGAAAGCTTTATTGAAATTAGTAAACATAGTAAAACATTAGTACAAAAACATATGCACTTAAATGGAAAATAGGATGGAATAAAATGCAATATATGCAAACCGTTCCCAAAAGAGGGAAATAAAAACTATACCTAAGAAAAAAAATGCCTTTTAAATTTTCAATGAGGGAGGGGAAAGAAGGGAAAAGTAGAGAGAAGGAGAGGGGTAGGGAGGGAAGGGCATGAAAAGCATTTACAAATGACAATTACTTCTATAAACAATTAGTAATAAACCAGTAATAAAGTAACATTTGGTACTCTCGGAGAGGAAAGGGGCAACTCAGGAAGCTGGTCTGGAAAGAAAAGTGGTTAAAGGCAACCATATCAAATCCTTTTTGATTAGCAGAGGAACCGAAGTGGCAAAGGCACGATCAAGCCTGTGGTGATGACACAACAGGTTCCACCATGCGTAATATGAAATTTTTGATGTATCCTTCCAGTTAGTTGTGATGATCTGCAGTGATATGGCAAAAAAGAGGTCTATAAATTTATGCACATTGCTCTGAACCTCCCACAAAGGTGAGGAGCCTCCCAAAATATATGGACAATATCAAGGGGGAAGTCTGTGGATAGGATATCATTTAATTTAGACCAGATACGAGTCCATAGAGTTTTAACCCTTGGGCAATGAAAAAACATGTGAATGAAATCACTGTCCACAGCAGAACAGGACCAACATTTTTTGGTCTCTAGTTATCTAAATTTGTAAAGTTCAGCAGGGGTATACAAAAGTCTGTTGTAGAAAAAATATAGAGTCTGTGTGGTGCTAGCGGAGCGTGAAGAGGTGTGTATTTTGGACCAAATAGAGTCCCAAGTCTGGAACGAGAACTCCTGGGCAAGGTCGCGTTCCCATAAGAGCTCTACTTTAGACTTAGATCTATCTACTAAAGGACGGGAGAGAAGTTTATAAATGACAGCAGCTTTATGGGGGGTAGAAAAATCGAGTGAGGAGGAAGAAGCCGGAACCGGGGTTGCAGAAGGGCTCCTCTGAACAAGAATATGTGACAAAGAGGCCTTCAATAAGGGGTATTTGAGAGAATACGTGTTTGAGATACCAAACGCTTCACGAATAACAAAAAAATCACTCGGGGACTTGTCTGTCAATATATGATTAAACGTGATGATACCTTTGTCAATCCACTCCTTCCAAAAAAGCGCTTTATTATTAATCTTTAAGGATTTGTTGTACCAGATGGAAAAAATCGTCAAAAGAAAGATGGGAACGAAACAAAGAAAGAGCAAGGGCTTTAGAATGATTGAAAATAGGGGTAGAGAAATGCTTTGGAGGTTGAGATAAGCAAGTCGCTGTAGAAAAGGAAAAGGGTAGGAGTTGTACATGTTCTAAAGAACTCCATGCCGTTAAGGGAGGAAGAGAGGAATCGATTAAAAAAGGCCATATTTGCTTCAACGTGAAAGCAGAGTGATATCGGCTAAGGTTAGGGAAGTTACCTCCACCCGAGTCTTTGGGATGTTGAAGGCGGGAAAGAGAGATCCTAGCTTTACGATTATTCCATAAAAATTTTGTTAGAGAACGATTAATGGTGCTAAAAAAGGAGAGCGGAAGGGAAACAGGAAGCATTGAGAGGTAAAAGTTGATGATGGGGAGAAGCATCATTTTAATAGTAGCTAATCTACCCCACCAGGACAAAAAAAGGGAAGACCAACCTTCAATAAGAACAGAGAGTTTTTTAAGTATTTCGGCATGGTTAATTCGAATTGTTTCTCTAATGGTATTGGCATAAAGAATACCTAAACACTTGATATTTCTGGGATTCCATTCGAAGCCGGAGCCGTGAAACATATGAGAAAGGCAAAATTTATTTAAGGGTAACACTTCAGACTTATCAATGTTCAGCTTATAGCCAGAAACGAGGGAATATTCTTGTAGTAACGAGAAAAGAGAAGGCAGGGAAGTGGACGGATTGGAGATATAAAGTAAAATATCATCAGCATAAGCGGTAAATTTAATGTCAATATCATGAAATTGTAATCCTGTGTAGGAAGAGGAGCGCCTGATTTTTTCCAAAAAGGGCTCTAAAGCAAGTATAAAAAGAAGCGGGGAAAGGGGACAACCTTGTCTAGTACCTCTATAAAGAGGGAAATATTTAGATTGACATCCATTTGCCCAGATAGAGGTAGAGGGTGCTGAATATAACAATTGGATATATTGGATAATAGGGGGACCAAAACCATGCCATCTCAATGCCCCAAACATAAAATCCCAGCTAACCCTATCGAATGCTTTTTCAGCGTCCAGTGTAATGGCAGCCACCGGAGAATCCATTTTAGAAGCAAGGTGGATGATGTTGAGGAAAGTTCGTGAGTTATCGGTGATTGATCTGCCTTTGATAAACCCAGATTGATAAATATTAATGAGGTCAGGGTTAACTTTATTAATGCGAAGGGCAAGTATTTTAGCAAAGATCTTGTAGTCAGTATTAATTAGAGAAATGGGCCTATAGTTCTTACAGAAGCAGGGGTCTTTGTCCTTCTTGGGAATCAAGCATAACATTGCCTGGGTGAAGGATCCCTTTGATTCACCTGTGTTAAGAAAATAATTGATTAATGAGAATAAATGAGGAATTAAAATGTTTTTGAAGTGAAGAAAAAATCGCACAGTGAAACCATCGGGGCCAGGCGTTTTATCTTTGGGCAGAAAATTGAGGGCATTAAATATTTCATTTTCCAAGATAGGAGCGTCAAGGGATGTGAGGGCCTTAAGATGATCAGGGGGCTTCGGAATAGAATTAAAGAAGGAGTCAATTTGTGCAGAGGGAGGGGTGGACTCTGGAGTATAAAGGGTAGTGTAATATTGGACAAAACAATCCAGAATTTTTTCATCTGTGGTATGCCGAACTCCGAAATTATCGGTAATGGCTACAATTTTGGATCTCTGCTTTTTGATTTTAAGATAATTGGCAAGAGATTTGCCGGCTTTATTGCATCCACCATACATCTTGGCATTAAATTTGAGGAGATTATTGCACGCAGAATCCCAGGAGTTTTTGTTATATTGCATTTTTGCTTTGATAAGAGAGGATAAGAAATTTATGGAGTTAGAGGTGAAATATTGGTGCTCAAGAACTTTAATTTATTTAAGGATAAGAGAAGAGTCTAGAAGAGCTTTTTTCTTCTTACGAGAAACAAAATAAATAATAAAGCCTCTAGCGGAGGCCTTGAAGTCATCCCAGATAAAGTGAAATTGAGAAGATGAGGGAAGATTATTATGAAAAAATTCATCAATGAAAAACATAAATTGGTCAACAAATTGAGAATCTAAGAGAAGAGAATTGTTAAAGCGCCAACGACGGGATTTAGGAGGGGGTGAAGGGAATTCCATATCTAAGATAACAGGAGCGTGATCTGATATAAGAATAGAGCCAATTTCTGAATTGGTCATAAATTGCAGGGCATGGTGAGTGAGAAAGATGTAATCTATACGGGAGTGAGATTTATGGACGGGGGAAAAAAAGAGAATTCTAATGTGTCAGGGTGGGAGGTTCTCCATGAATCTGCTAAACCTCTGAGAGTAATGGCTTTATGAAAAGCTTTCTGCATCTTATTAGGAACATATTTGGCTTGTGATTTCCGATCCAAAAAGGGGTCCATAAGCTGATTACAATCTCCACCCACGATCAAATCATCTACAGCATGTGCGGAAAGGAGAGTCGAAAAATCTTTCCAAAAGTTTAAATCGATACCAGTGGGACCATAAATATTACAGAAGGAAAGTTGGGTGTTATTAACATTAGTATTTAGAAACAGCCATCTACCATTATCATCATGAGATTAATTTAATATCTGAACATTTAGAGACTTATGAAATAAAATAACAACACCATTTTTGTTATTCACTGCCGGGGAGCAGAAAACTTCTCCCACCCATTGTTTGCGCAGTGAAGACAAATCTTGCAACCTTAGGTGTGTTTCTTGCAGCAGAGCAATATGACATTTCAGTCTTGCTAGATGGGATAAAACACGTTGCTTTTTGACAGGATTACGAATACCCTTGATGTTCCATGAGACGACACGAAAACCAGTCATCAGTAGTTTTTAAATAAATATCGAGAAGAAAATGAAAGCATACCAAGAAGGGAGAGGAGAGAAGGAAATACCTGCACAGAGAGAGTGGAAAATAGAAGATAACATAAGGCATAATAGAGAAGAAAAACTTGTGCAGAGAGACCAAATAAAGATAAGAATGAGTGAACAATAGAGTACCAAAAGCAGGGAGTGAGATGATGGAGATACAAAAGTATGTATAGCAGGAAGAAAAAGCAAGGGAAGGGAGAGAGAAAGGAAAGGGAAGAGGGAAGGTAGAAGAGGGGAACCCAATCGCCATGGGAGGGATAGGAAAGAAAAGATGACCAAAAGCCAAGTAGCTTTAGCCATAACAATCAAAAATACAAAGAACAATAACGGGGGAGGGGGAGCGGCAAAAACCAAGACGGCCACCCCAGACGGAGCAACACCGAGAGAAAACAAACTGTCATACCATAACGATATAAGGGAAAAGGAGTACAAAAGAACTCCAAGAACAAGTACTTAGACAGTTGAAACAAGAAGGAAGGGAACTTACCATACATTAGGGGACAAAGCAACGGAGTGAGTCAGACATTATAAACACAAGGGTGAAGTGGACTTGAATCTTCGACAACAAATCAACGTAGTAAGGACCTAAAAGATACAAATAAGAACAAACAAGGAAACAATTAACATCTACATACAGAATACACATGTGTTACAGAGTAATGAAGACAACAAAGACATGACAATCAATGTTTGCTGAGTTCCATGAGTTCTCCACGATGATCATGAATGAACTTCCGGAGGTCGGCTGGGTCGTCGAAAGAAAATGTCCTTATAAGTCACTTTGAAGTAGCAGGGATGTATGAGGCCATAATGAGCATTCATGGATTTCAGGGCTGGTCTGAGTTCGAGGAATTCTTTTCGTCTGCTAGCTGTTTGGTTAGATACATCCTGACTGAAAAAGATTTTGTTGCCGGACCAGATCATCTGTTTGTGCTGTTTAGCAGCATTAAGGATTGCCATAAGGTCAGAATACAACAGGAAGTAGGCAATGATACCTCTTGGTTTGGTGGGAGAGGATGTAGACTGAGGACCCAATCTATGCGCTCTCTGGATGTTAAAGTCCATTTATTTTGGAAGACCAACGATCTGCAGAACTTGAGTTTTCAAGAAGGAAATCATGTCAGAACCTTCAGAGTTTTCCGGAATTCCATAAATGCGTAGGTTATTACGCCGGTTGCGGTTTTCTAAGTCATCTGCAGTCTTCTTGAGCTGGGCGACTTCTTTGGTTAAGCCGTCGACTCTAGTAATAACATCCTGTGCGTCGCTTATCTTCTGCTCGACATCAGAAAGTCTCAAATCAAGGCCGGACCACTTGTCCTCTATTCTCTGGAGTGTAGCTGAAGTATCTGACATAAAGGGGCGAATAAGGCGCAACTCTTCCATGACGTCCTCTAACGTGAGGGGGAGAGGTGATTTGGATGGAAAGGAGGGATCCTTCTTAACTCGTTTATTGGTGGTGGCTGCTGAGTCTTTACACCCACCGCAAGAAGCACCCACAGCCCCATGACCTTTGTTAGACTGCGTGTGATCCATGGTGAGGGGACAAGTGAGTCAAAGTCAATAGCGCAAACAATAAAGGCGAAAAAACCACAATAAAAATATCCAGTGAAGAACAAAAGCCTGAGAGCACAGAACAACAGAGGATGCAGTAGAAAAAGAGACTTCCAGGCAGACGAACTCCACCGCGTACCAGATACAAGAAAATGCAGCCACCAGCAGACAAGTTGAAACCTCCTGACAGCCGAGTACAGTCAATATACTAATCAAGTAAAGCGTTGGTAAAGCGCGACTAAGAGCCAGACATACGCGTCAAAAGAAAGGCGGCTTTACTATGACCATGACCCTGATAATCCAGCAGTTGACAGAAGAGGGTGTAGCAGAGATACTTGGCATATGCAAAGAAGTGGCGCAGTTACTGTGTGAGGAAAAAGTTCCAATGCATAATGTCACAAAAAAAATGCTGCAATATTTTGCTGGACTGGCCACAAACATACATTTGATACATGCTGAAGAAGAGGCAGTCACAACCTCCTGAGAGAAAAATCATCCAAAAGACTGTGCCACAGCCATTTGCGGGACCGCTGCAAGAAGAGAGAAACCCAAAATGGCGGCTGTTAATATTACAGGCTCTGAGGTGCGCCGGCCAAGCGAAAAAAGAGGGTCAAAACGGCCATAATTTCCGTAGGAAAACTTGCCTCAGCATTCCTGGCAGTTTCCGACGAACATGACACCCCTTTGCGAGTAGCAGCGCTGCGGGAGAAAGGTCCCTTCGGCGAGAAGAAAATCTCGGCGTTACGGAGCTCCTCAAGTAGCGGCCATCTTGTCGCTGCCGCCACGCGCTCGACCTCTTCTCGCCATCTTGAACTCATCAATCAGGGCCTCTGTTAGTACCGAGCCAACAGAGAGCCTTGTTTCTCAGTGCCTCCCATGTTTCATCTCCCTGGGAGGAAGGATGAGGTACATTCGCTAATATTATGGTGTATGGGGTGGCCTCTGGCGGCAGGTTCAATCTCAAGCCCTCCTTGGCCATGGGTATCACACTGGGGGAGGCGGCAGCTGGTTTACTCTAAGTTCATTATGGATTAAAGCATCATTGTGGTTTGTATACATTTTGCTCTTGTTTCCTACAGATGCTTTAGCTATGGCTTGAGTGGTGTCGACCTGGGCAGGCGGAACTGCCTTTCCTGATTCTGCTGTATGGTTTGGAGGATTATTCGGGGGATTAATGGAACATACACCATGGCTTTTTCTTAGTAAGTCCTCGATGGCTGTTACCCTGACCAGCAGTTTCTCTAAGGGCCCCACAACTGTTTTATGGAGGGCATCTAGTCTAAGACAGATTTTTCCGTAATCCTCATTCTGAATATTTTTATCAGAGGTCGATTTTTGGGGCCCTATTGGCCCCTTATCAACTTTTTTGGGTTTGGCTTTAGTGTTTATTTCTTTCTATTTCTCCCTTTTGTCTTGGGATTAGTGTGGGATACATCAGAATCCAGGGACACAACTGATGTCTCTGGGTTTCTGGGGCGCTTGGTAGGTGGTTGGTTCTCTTGTTCTTGATCGGATGCATATATGATGTCTGACATGTCCCGCACACACCCATTTACCTGTGTGGTCAGATCTTGAATGGGGTCCTGTATCGGGTGAGGAGGGCAAGATTCTACATATACAGGGTTTATGGATCCCATGGGCTCCTCACTCGCCCTAAAACCCTGATTTAAAGTTATTTCCACTGTCTGTATTTGTTTCTCGATGGTTCCTATCGCCCCCAGAGAGATATTTCATGAGCAAATTCTGTATCCCCCACCCGCCCTGGTTGTGGTTTCGGCTTTCCTTTTTCCCATTTCTGCTTCCTCCCCAGGCTCAGTCCACCTCTGTATATCTGAGATCCCACCCCGTAATTGTACGGTTATAACCCCCGCACTCACTACCTATGGCAGAAGTAATCTAATGTCTGGTAACAGATGTTAAACAATACTTTAAAACACTGTCCAAATAATTGAGGCCCGCTGAGGGGCACAGGAAAGAAGAGGGACAAAAGATAATATGCTCCTTGAATTTGTAATGCGATCAAACAAGTAAAACAGTGGTAGTTACACGATAGCTGCACGGTTCTAAAACAGCATGCCAGGTTAGGCTGCTCCCAAAGATTTTCAAATGTGTCCATAAAAAACGGGTGCTCTTATGGCTTTGGGGTTTTAGTTCGCAGCAGTCCAAGGTTATACACAACACATCAGGAGCTTGAGGGACTCACCCGACTGTGCTAATGTCCTTCCTAGAGGTGTTGGTGATGTGGCCCAGCCCGGCCTCGTTCGGTCTAGGATGGGCTAAGACAGGCCCGTCTTGGCCCAGTCTGAGCCCGGGCACGCCCCGCGCGTGTCCCACGCTGCGGGACTGCTCACCAGGTTAAGTAGCGCTCCTGAGCTCAATCAGTGATGCCAGTGTGGGCCCCTCCCCTCACCAGCGACAACCAAGGGAGCTGCTCAAAAGTGCTCCGTGCTCAGTTCAGGAGTCCTGGGACAGGGGTAGAGGGTAAAGTGCGACGTGCTCCTTGCCGATTCCTTCTACGTGACTCTGCTGCTGAAGCTAATTGTTCGATTACAACAGATTCAAAGTCTTCTCTTTGTACTGAGCTTCCCCACGTACCATGAAAACTTGAATTAAGAAAAGGTGATCTCAATCTCTATTGTCTGCCTCATAGTAGTAAAGCAGTCCGACCGCCATGAAAAGGCAGGCGGAAAGTGAATTTGGGCCCTCCCTCCTGGCCCTCTGCTATGGGGACTGGGGTGCACCTGAGGTGCCCCCCTTAACATCCCTGCATCGTGTGGCAGGCACCGCATGGTGTCTGGCACAAGGTGCATGGATGTTTGAAAACATCAATTTTTCTATTGCAGCTTGTGCTGCGGCCTTTTCTGGCCACCGCACAAGATGCAATGAAAAAGTGGATGTTTCCGACCACCCACAGGGCGGTTGCATCCTAATTCGGTGGGTTGGAACCGCCGACTAATAGTCGGGCGGATTCCATCTGCTACTGTGTCAGTCGGATCCTCGTTTGACCAACATCATAATAGGCCTCATTGTTATTTCTCTGTGCAGCATGGTACATGCTCAGTTTTGTGACTGCAGTAATCACCACCAACTGATGCCAAAATACACCACTGCAGTCGAGGTATAAAGTTGTAAACATAGCAACGCTATTACCCAATACACTGTGCATCAGCCATTGTCTCAGTGACAGATTAGGAAAATGGGTGATGCTGTTGCATTAGAGTCACATGCCCCAACTAGCAATCCTAACAAGGCTTTTTTCTAGTCATTCAAGAATTGTGAGAGGTGCTAGAAACCAAGATTAATGAGGTTGCGATTGAGGTAAATTTACTATGCACTGACCCAAGGAAACTGAGAACTAAGTCCAGAGAACTGAAGAAAACATCAAAGGGTTGCAGAAGGCGGTGACAACACTATGAACATCAGTGACCACGCTGATAAAATTCGCTCGCTCACTTAAAAGTAGAGCAGAAGACTGAGCAGGCTGCTCTAGACATAATAATTTGTGCTTTCTAGAATTTCCAATAAAAATCAGAAGGCACATCCCCGGAATCCTTTCTGGAACAATGGATTATGTGAACGTACTGATGCCAGGATCTGTCACCACTAGAGAAAATCAGACAGGAGACCCTGACTGACCCCCAGTTCATGTCTCACATTAAGAACTACACAATACATTTTTTTTAAATAACAAAGCAACTATGTAGAGTAGGTCACTAGAATGGGAGGCTTACAAGGTCGCCCTGAGAGAGGAATGCTTCTCATAGATTGTAGGAGTTAAAAGAACCTGGATAAAATAATCCAGGATACAGAGACAGACTGGTTATAACGTGAACGGGATGTGGATCCTAATAGTGAAAACATGCTGCAGCTGCTAAATGCCAAAAAAAGGCTAGGGGATATGAGAACGTGGATTTTTAGTTGGGGTGGATGGTAGTCCACCACAAGTAAGAATGTTACTATTCTTGTTAGGTTCAGTAAAGATTTCAGTCATTTAAATCTAAGCTCAGACCCTGGTAGCTATAGGCCAGAGAACACAGTCTTAAAATGTGTAAAGCATTTAGAAGTACAAAAACAGTTAAAAATTTGCAAACACAACACAATAGAAATAACGCTCTAATTTATATAAAATAGAGAATTATTTGATTAACAAAATGACAAAAAAATGACAAAAATCAATAAGGGGAAATGGAGATGTGAATTTTTAAAGTTTTAAATAAAAATAGTGCGAAAAAGTAATAAACACCAATATCTCTCATCTGGTTGCACTTGACCGGGACCTAGGTGCTATTTAAGGCTGACCTCAATGGAGCGTAAGTTGGATACAGAAACCAGGCTCACTCCAACCTTCTGCCTTTTGCCTTCTGATCTAGTCTCTGGAATGGAAGTAAAAAATCCTCAGCATGGCCAGGCAGCAGGCTGTAGTCGAGGAGGGCTTCACCAAGCTGGGTAGCTGATAGATGAGGTCCAGGTGAAGTTGTTTTATGGTAGGAAAGCTACGAGCGGGAGAAATTTACATTCAAGAAAGTTACCTCTCAGGCCGAATACTTTTGGTACCTTTGGCCAGTGAAAACATTCAGCCGGGCAAGGCTACAAACTTGGCTCCATGAGGCCGGACACCCTCTCTGTGACGTTCCACTTAAATTGATTTGCTGCTGCAGAAAATATTTGAATGAAAGCAACCAGATTCTTGTCCACCAGCAAGACAATTTGTCAGGTTGACTTTGTCGGTTTGTCCGAGTCCTTCGGAGGTCTTTTGAGCTAAAAGGTTTTCAAATCCCAGGTTATTCAGGATGTTAGGAGGAGTACAGTTTGACACAGGCAAGGATCTATGACCTCATAAACAGCACTTGGGGGTTATGACTCACTTCATCAGAAGACACCAGCTGTGTCCATGGTAGGTTCATTTGGAACTGATAAGCTGGGCTCTTCAGGAAAAGGGCTTTTAGCAGTTTGCTGTGTCCCTGTATGCTTAACAGGACATCAGCCAATTGATGTCTGGAGTCCACGTCTTTGTCCTGGGTACAAGTGGGATCAGGTCTAGTCTTTCAGGTCTCCTCATGGGCCTCAAAAGCAGGTGCTGTCCTTCCCCTGTCTCCCACAGGTTTAGTAGTGTTCTGAAGAGGGTGCCCAGGGATGTGGAATTTATGCCTGGCATTAGCCTGGGGGTGGGGTGACTCCTGGCTCCTCCCTAACCAGTAGGGGAAATGGTCCCAAGGTTATTCCTACCCACTTTTGCAATAGTTCTTGGGAGTCCTACACTAAACATTTGCACAGTTGCCCTCTCAACCTGGAAGCAAGGTGGCAGAATCTTTCTTCCTCTGTGCAGAGTTCCTATGCTGACTCCAGAGGTGTGGCCATGAAAATGATCAACCGCTCCTCTGCCATCACTTCAAGCCAGTTATAGTGGCAGCTCCTCTTCCACTGGGATAGTTGCATGCCTGGCTAGCTGGAGAAAAGAGGGCCCTGTCCAGATGTCAGCAATCATTTGCCTCTGATAGGGCAGGTCTCTTTTAAAGTGATTAGGTAATTAAGCACAACTCAGATGGTCAACCTGCCAGGGGACACAACACTTTCCCACATCTAAGACCTTTGTCACAGCTCTGGGAGCAAGTTCACACCTCTAAAGAGGGGTATTCAGCTCCTAGGTGACAGTTGAAAGCTCAAGCAAATAGGCTTCTAGAGGCTTTAGGCACTGAAAAGGTAAATTTCTAAAATTACCTTTTCCAAAATATTTATTACAATCCAAATTTACCAGTGAATTGGGCTTGTAATAAATATTTTAAAAAGTTTAAAAATTAACTTTGCAGTTGTTTCTCTGGTTCCTAGGAAGAGATAAAATGATTACATTTTAAAATTGTATCCCAATGCTTCCCTTTGGAACAGATAACCATGTTTCAGTGAAAATACCTTTGATAGCCTTGTCACTGTAATTACATGTTTAACCTTAAGATTTTACATGCCCTACATTTAAATACCATGTACCTTGCCTTATGGGCATCAAGGCTTACTTAGGGGTGACACATTAATATTTAAAAGGAGGGCTTAGGCCATTCTAAAGGGGTTATTCGTCAGGTTTAAACTGAAGATTTAAATTTAAAACGGCACAGACAGGCTACAGTGATAGATAGTGATAGGCCATGTCTGCACTGTCACTGTAGTGAAAAGCACAATGGGTGCTGTAGTCCGGTAGTGAGATTTAACTTAGAGGCACTGGGTACACCTTGTACCATATGCTAGGGCCTTATAGGTAAGTTAAACATGCCAATTAGGAGTATAGCCAAATTCAACATGTTTTAGGCATCAGAACACATGCTCTGGGACATGCTTAGCAGTGTTCTTGTTCATATAGTCATAAAAAAGGAGCATCAGTCAAGAAAAATAGGGGTCATCATGCAAAAAGAGGCATTTTCCTACAGCTGATACAAAGCATTAGATAACAGTATTCTGATAATGATTGGTGCTATAATAATCACTGACCAATCAGGTTTTACCTGGGGAGGAGGACTATGCATAATATTAGGCCTGGGTGAAATTAAAATTATGCTGGCGTAATTCACAAACATTTCAGTAATTTTGTGTTACACTTGTTATGCAAAAGTTTTGAAATGACACCATTAAATCACTTCATGTAATTATACACCATACAGTAATAATTTACAATGAATTGTACAATATGCTGTAATTTGCGGTAAGACTTTACAGCACATGCACAGGAACAACAGAATTGGAACGACTATTGTTCGGGTGTTCTTGTTTGAATGCATCCTAGTGTACAAAGTGGTTGCAAGAATGTATCTTGTGCTAAAATAAAACACAAAATGACAGACTTGTATTTTATAGAATTTTGCATAATTCCACATAATTTTGCTATAATTGTGCGAAAGCAAATTACATGAATTTTGCTCACCCCTCCATAATATCAGACTATTGGCACATTTCACGACCTCACTTAAAGAAACCCAAGGGTATTTTGCTCTAGCAATATTAGACATAGACATAGAATGAGACTTCAACACCGTCTCATGGCAATATCTGAAGCTAATATGACACCTTACTGAATTGTCAATTGATAAAGTTCCTTACAGTACATGAGCAAGCGTTAAAAATTGAATCTCAAGCTATTGCCCAGTAATGTTGAACAAGACTGACTGGTCCTGAGAGTGACTACTGGTCAATTTAGAATGCTGAAAAGTATGTTGAGAACGTATGAAGAGTATCCTTTTATTTTCACAGCGGATGATGGACTAATTAATGCTTTTGATCCACTAACGGCTAATCACGTATTCTTGTATATATCTGAATATTATTAATTGATCTATTAATTGTTTACTATACATCTCTGCATATACTTGAATATTAATAATTGATAACAAAAGACGTTTATGGTTTTAAGCAATTAACAAACATTTTTATTGTCTTTTCTTTTTTTCTTAGCATTTATATTGTTATGGTTTTAATTAACTGAAACAATAAACATTTGAACTTGAAGCTAATATGATTGGGAAGAACATGCCTCCTACCTTCCAAGACCTGGTCAGAGGTGCAAGTGTGATTGGGGAGTGAGTGGGTATAGTTGTACTGCAAATACCATATTACGACCCAGGCACACCACTGTAGATATTGAAATCTTGCGAAAATGTAGGCAAAAATTTATCCATGATGATATGGTAAGAGGTACCATTACCTGAATAAACAGTTTATCATATATGAGAAAGGGTGAGACTCTTTTTGTTGTTTTCTGCACTGTGCACAATTAGCACTGATAACCAGAGAAATGTGGACTATGTTTCCAGAGGGACCTCCAGTAACTGAGTAATGACCAACATTCTTAGTAGAGTAGAATACAAACGATTAATCATAATCTATGCCCAGCCTTAGTGAATGACAGGAGTGGTAATACAGAACATGTATGATAGAAGTGGTCACAGGAGTGCTTGGAGAGTTTAACTGACACCAACTGGAAGAAGATCTGAGAACAGGTTAAACCTATTTCCTCAAATGAGTAGTTTAAATTAATACTATTCCTTTACTTGAATAAAACTTATCTCACGCTTCTGAAACTGTCACAGATCTATCCGGTCATATCATCAGCTTGTTGGCAATGTAGCAAAAGTGCAGAATTTCTTCTTTTGGTTTGGGTGTGTCCATGCGTAGCTTAGTTTTGGAAAAAAAAGTGGTGCTAGACATACAGAGGATGACTAACACAATACCCACTAAATCGATCCAGCAATGCATCCTAGGAGTGTTTCCTACTAGGAAAATCTACCAGATGAAAATCATGGTGACTGCCTTGGGTACAATAGGAGATAACATGCAAATAGCGATCCATTGGGTGAGCCCTAAGGCCTGCAATATGAGAGAAGGAAAAAATATTGTATTGAATGGGCTGTAGCAGATGACCAGCAAATGGAAACTCAAGGGGAGATCAAACAATTAGTAGCATGGGTAGAAATGTTCATAAAATTAACTGATGCCCTCCAACAGTAGACCACTTTGAACCAAATAATGTATACTAATCATTCTTGAACAGGAACAAATTGCAATATGGGAAAAGACATGACAATTTGATAATGCATAAGATTGATTGGCTAAAGATGATATTGGATAGATATGAAATTGAATGTAATGCAGTATTGAAGATATATTTCACTGTTTGATAAAATGCAATAAAAATACTTTTTATTCTTATATGATGGGTATTAAACTTCCTGAAGGAATAACATCTTGACATTGCACTAGATTTCTCAAGAGATTGGATGGTTACTATTTGTCATTACAAACCATAAAAAGCATGCATACAGCTTATTCATCATACTGTGCAAATCCAAAAATGTCAATAAAGTGCATAAACAAAATGACCCTTACACATTCTCATGTTATAAAACTATTAAAAGGATAAAATCATTGATGAGTAATAGCAACACACTAGGTACATTTTCAAACCCACATTTTTCCGTACAAATCCTACTGCTAATAAGTATCTGCTTAACTATATACGGAGATGTGTCTTTTTTAAAGCTCTCAGTACATGTAGATGTTTCATAATCCCCATAGTACAGCAAATCAGATTAATCCATTTCCTTCTAAAATTGCCATAAACCTGACAAAAGAATAGAATATGTGCAAGATTTTCCATGGCATCAAGGATACACAAAGTGCATTTGTTTTCTTCATTATCATCATCGTTATTGGCCGGTTTCCACCTTGATGTGAAAGATTGGATTTGAGGGATATCAAAATGTAATTTAATGTACAACGTTTTTGCCAAATGGGGTTGGACAGCATCCAGATACTGTTCAAAGCTTGGGCTCGGTTTAATACTAAGAAATTGTGCAGTTAGCCTTCCCAATCTAGGGTTTTGATGAACAGTGTCACAGACATACTCCAAGTGCATCTGCTTCATGTGCTTTTTTTAATGTACTGTTAGTGTTTTGGGATCATTCCAAAAGGAGGTTAAGCCAAGCTTGCCAAACAAGGTCTGAACATGATGGAACCAAGGGAAGATTGAGAGGCTAGCAAGTCCCAACAATTCCCTAGTCCCTCTCTGTAGTGTACCCGTTCCTGCATGACCCATAGCCTTATCCAGAAGAGCATGGGTCTCAAGACGCTAAGTGCTCAATTCTTTTGGTATCAATAATGAGGTAGACCAGTATTAGTGGTGAAGGCCTGGAAAGGCATAATAACCCTCTAATAAACTTATTCTCGCTCAGAGTAAGATGGTCTTGGTTATTTACGCCCCAAACTTCTGCACAATAAGTGCTGCTGATTGAGCCATAAACTTGCAAACCTCGAGGGCTGGGGAAATTGCTGTAGATATATTGGCTTGATGCTTATTTATAACAGCCATAGCACTGTGGCAAGCACTGTTTTGGATTTGTGTATGTGGGGAAGCCATGAAAGTTTGGAATCCAGCATTTTACCCAGGTAACTAAAATTGATTACATGCTCTAATTTTTGCTGCCGTACTACAATGTTTTTCTTAAAGGCCTTGTGGGGTCTAATAGCCATGTATTTTGCTTTACTCTAGATTATTTCTAAACCCTAGGCTATACAATTCTCGTTAAAATTATTGAGTTGTTTTGTAGCCCCTTCGACTACTGGCACAACAAAATAGTATCATCTGGAAAAAGTAATGCAGGAACTGGGTCCCCACAGAGCTTCTGAGAATTTGTGAACTTCGCGCTATGCAGAGAACATAGAGTTCCCAATAAATTCTGTTTTCTGCTTAGTGGCAGAATTTATTTTGGCTGGCGCGCTTGAATCATGTCTTTACGCTTGCTGCCGAGTGCGACTAGTCTTGCCAGTCACTCACGAGTGCATGCAAGATTTTCTGACTGCCTGTGAGTACCCAAGAGTTGCCGGCAGCCCATGAGTGCTCGTGAGATTTGACAGCCGCTAGTGCACCTTTAGGCCACGACCTGCGACATCCATCCCTTAAATTCTTACAACAGTGAGTGAGTGCCAATGATCGCGGCTGCATCCTTGAGCAGATTTTCTTCTTGAGAAGCCGCTAAATCTACTTCAAGTGAATATTATTTTCCAACGGACTGTTCAAGTTGTTTTTTAGTGCGGGAAGCTTTTTTTTATTTTCTTTTTTTTTCAACAAGGAGGAAGTGCCCCAGAAACTCCAACTTCCTGTTCCTGTCCAGCAGGCTCCTCACACTGCTTTGTTCATCTCCTGGTCAGTTTTCATTTGGATTTGGAGCTGGAAGGATCACTCTCTTTGTCTGCTGCATGTATACCATTGGATTTAAGGTTTTTCTGACATCACAAGTAAGTCCAGTAACCTTTGTCCAAGTGTGTTGTTTGTTTGATGGAGGGCATGCACCAGGATTTATCTGTACTTTTTTTATGTTTAAAAATTAATGTGGTGGGTGGCCTGCAGTTTCAGTAGGGGCCTAGTTATTTTTTGCATTTAATTTTTCTTCTTTTGTAAAGGAAAAATGTTGCACAGTTCAGGACAATTTCTCCCCCTTTTTAATACATTTGCAATACTCATATATTTTACTATGTGGCCAATTCTGCCAATGGGCCACCCAGCCAGTAGGCCCAGTACAAGTCATGGTCGCATTAAACAACTATTTTTGTGGCGTCTGTTGAATTGAAACATAATTAGGGTAGGGATGGCATTGAATTAAATTTAAAAATGTTTTTTTGAGTAGCCAGCCAGTGGGCTTTTAGCCATATGCCTGCATGTGTTCTTTGTTGTGGCCATGCCTCCTTGATGGTTGTGTTGTTTGATCATATGGCAGATGGCCATTTTTGTAGCCAGCCAGTGTGTTTTTTGCCATAGGCCTACACGTGTTCTTTGTTGTAGCCATGCCTCCTTGCTGGTTGTTGTTTGACCATGTGGCCGGTGGTCATTTTGTGTAGCCAGCCAGTGTGCTTTTGCCATAGGCCTGCATGTGATTTATTGTGCCCATGCCTCCTTGCCGGTTGTTGTTTGACCATGTGGCCAGTGGCCATTTTGTATAGGCAGCCAATATGCTTTTGCCAAGGCCTGCATGTGTTCTTTGTTGTGGCCTTGCCTCTTTGCTGGTTGTTGTTGTTTGAGCATGTGACTGGAGGCCATTTTGTGTAGCCAGCCAGTGTGATGTTTGCTATAGGCCTGCATGCGTTCTTTATTGGTTGACCATGTTGCTGGTGGCCATTTTTTACAGCCACCCTTTTTTCCAGTTTTCAAAGCTGTTTTCTAAGGAAAATATAGGAGAGGCCTAAGCCTTTTTGTTTGTGTTAATTTCTTTACTTTTACCTGATATCAGTTTATTAAATGATTGAGGCCTTGTCGCTCATAATAAATGTATTGTACATTATGATTATGAACTGTGTTTTATTTTTTTATGCTTTTTATTAATTTTTCACCTGCACCCCCTTGCCTCCCAAGTCCCAATGGATTTCTCATAGTCCACTAGTACATCAGCGATGATTTTTTTATTTTCTTTTGTCAATTTGTTTCCTCATTTTTTTCACAGTTTTTCAACTTTCTTTAAAAAAATATTCTATTTTGTTTTCAGTTTTTTTTCTCCATTTTTAATTATTATTTATTTTAATAATTTTTAATTTTTCTAACACAAAGTGCTCTTTTTTACATTTTCCCCTATTCATTAACCCTCTTCCTGACATAGGCGCACAGCCACACAACAGCATTCATTTTCTAAGGAGTATTCTATTCCCACCTGCACCTCTAGAGTGCCAAATGTCTCCATAGATGATGCACATAAAGCAAACATTTACATCTATTTGTTGTTAATTATTCTTCCTGATAGTAAATGAAATATTATGCTATGTTGGTGTGGGTTGACTTTGGAATAGATACAATGTATTATTGTTAAATATTTATTTATAACTTAAGCAGCCATAACCACACTAAATTATACTGTCTTTGTCTGTACTAATTCAAAATGTAACAATGCCACATTTCACTACTGTTTTTCTTGCTTGTCTGCTTTTAGGTGCACTAGAGAAGATACATTACCCACAGTACTGCCAGACAGAAGGCCTGTTCACGTGACGCATGACCATACAACAACACTGTCAGGATTCGTGCCCGATAGCGCCTTCCCAAGATCAACGCTACTATACTGTGGAACTACCTCTCCCAGAATGCTGTGGGTGAGAGGGGCGGAGTACGCTACAAAACATTCAGACGCACGCTCACCAGTGTGCGTAATTCTCCTGTTTCCTGAAACTCGTCTCGGCTGAGCGAGTTCTTCAGCACTTGGAAGCATCTTGCAATCCTCGTACAAAGGCTTACCAAGAAGTTACTTGTCGTGTGGCTGTTGCCTTCCGGCGTCTGGCGGTGGAGTCAAACCGCGTAGACGTCCTTTGCTGATTGTTACCTCTACCCCTTCCCCAGCGGTGTTGACGGTGAGTAATATCTCCCCATTACTTTCTTGTTGCCGTACCATAGTCCCACATCACTTTCCCTTTGTTCTTTGAGTCTCCAAGCAATTCCTCGGTAAGAAGTTATTGCCGTTAGATACTCCTTTGTCGGTGAGGAATTGTCACTTCCAGGTAGGAAGTTTGCTTCTTGACTGTTCATAACTTTGGGCTCCAGTTTTAAAGGAATCCTCTCCTTCGTTGCTTATGGAAAAAGCCTTTTGTTTGGTTACTCTTTTGGCAAACTATCTATTGGGATGTCTTATCTTTGCTGATGTGGGAAAAAGGTCTTGGTTGGTGAATACTCCAAACATTAAGTACGCTGTGCTTTCGAACTAAAGGCATACATTGAAATTCGTTTTGTTTTTCACTAATTTATTTTTGGACATCTTCTCATGTATTATATTCTTCTTTGAAACTATGAATTTGGTATGTATCTGGGTCATATGGTGTACTGAGGTTTTCATTTATGAGAGATAGAAGAGATGCTGTTTAATCATGCGTTTGTATTTTGTAGGAGTATTTGACCAGAAGGAATATTAGCCTTCAATGTGAATGGAAGACCAGTTGTGAGCTACGTCAGTTATAGAGGTATAGTTTGCTCTTAGTGAGACCATATGAGAGTAGCTATTGTGTATGGAATTTTTCATGGTATTGTTCTTTGTTTTCCAGGTTTCCTATTCCCCGCTTTTCCCTTCCTATCCCGTCCCTCACTTGCTCGCCCTAATACTCTGTGATATTATTATCAGAGTCGGGGATGTCGAGAGGTGGACATTTTTATGCATCGCCCTGTTTCTGAAGAGTTATCATCTCATGGTTTATGAGAACCCGACAAACACATGACGTCAGTCCTCCAATCCCTTCAGCTTATGCAGCTAAATGCCACTGGTAACTGACAGCTTTGAGATGGCATCAAAGAAAGGTGCTGTCAAGAAAGTGGTCAGAGAGAAGAAGCAGCTTCCCACCACTGGTGTGTCTGCCCAAATCTTTTTCGGGCAACGTCATGTGCCTGCCATACCTGCCTCCAAGGAGCAAGCTGGGAGCAGCACTCCTGCATCAGCGGCCCCACCACAACCTAGGCCCAAGCCCATGTCTGGTATAGAGGCAGCCACTGCAATCCCGGCAACACCGATGAGCAGCGACGTTGAATTGGATTTGTCACTTTCGCAAAGTAGTACCCAGTCCTTGCCCAAAACTCAGCTAAGTGGACAACAACAGCCGCAGCCGGCAATAGTAGGAGCAGAACAGGAGATTGAGCTTCCTGCTGAGCAAGCTGAGTCCCCTCTTTCAGAAGATCCCTTGGCTCCCAGATCTCAAGCAAAAAAAGGAAGGGTACTCCACCATCTTCTCCAAGCCCCCGTTATGATGATCTAGACATGGATTGGAACCTGCCTCAGTCCGAGACGTGCCAGGAGAGGCAAGGGAAAAGAAAAGTTCCTGAAAGCCTTAGAGTTATGGATGAAGAAGAGGAGGATGACGAGCCAGTCATCAACATGGACGCTATCCCAGCCCAGAGAAGACCGACATTACCCCTCCTCAACCTGCTCTGAGAGATGTTGCACTGATAAAACCTCCACCAGCAGCTCCCATATTTGCAAGGCCCTGCAATCTGCATCCACAACTAGCTCAGTAGAAGTACGCACTGCAGAGAGAGTTGCCCACTTACCTCTACTTCTCCCGTCATTGGCAGTGGCACCTGTGGCTTAATTAGAAAGTGGACCTCTCCAGTTTGGGCCTTCTTTACAGTTAGCAAGCAGGAGGCTAACATTGCCATATTCTGCATTTACATTGCGAGTGTTCGACGAGGTAAGCCTGGTACACACTATGGTACTGGTGGCCAAACGACCCATATAAATGCGCACCTAAAGAAATTGCTGCAGGTGGTGTTGGTGAAGGTAATGAGATCATGGAATCTGCTCCGATCACAGCAGAAGGTGAAGGTGATGAGGAAGAAGAGGGGGACATCTTTATGCAAAGCAGCTGTGTCCCCAGCAGTGCACTAGTATCGCCCACATCAGTAACGTTGAAATGGCAAAAGCCTCAGAGTCAGATTGAGTCACCACAGCAAAAGCATACAGTGAACTGCCCTGAGGCGCACATTGAGTCTCCTACCTTCTTCCCCCCAGAAGTATCCAGCATCAGTGCACCAGGAAAGAAAAAATTCCAGGGTACTATTACTTCCATGTTTAGGCAGGAGGGGCAGTACAAATGCAACCACCCAACGACATGCATCTTCAATGGGAAGCTGGCTAAAATGTTAGTGTTGGAACTCGTGCCTTTTTCTTTTGTAGAAGTTGTGTGTTTTCTAGAATTTGTGGTGGCCATCTGCCCGAAATGGAAGGTTCTCAGCTGGACCTATTTTGCCAGAGTTGCTGTTCCAACACTTCATCAGGATGTGCTAGAATTGGGTGGACAAGCTTTGCAGCAGAGCACTGTTCACACTATCCACCTGGTGAAAGACATGTGGATCAGTTGCCAAGCCACTGATTAAATGTTTATCACTGCACACTGGATCTCTTTTGTGGGGGTTAGAGAAATTATATCTTCATGGTTTGAAACTGAAGAAACTTTTAATGGTGCTTGAAAGCATGGAACAGTAGCCTTGTTTGCCATGGAGATATCCCATACAGCTGCAAACATATTAGAAAGTTTCAACAGCAAGGCCTTTGAATGGCTGCAACGCAGAGGGATTAACATTGAATTTGTTGCCACCGACAATGGCAGTAATGCAGGTAAGGACATGGCAGATGGTGGCTATTTCATGATCCTTTGTTTGGTGCACTGCATCAACATCATTGTACAGGACTTTCTCAAAAAAGAAGACCTAGTCAGCAACTTACAGTCTACCTATATAAGAATCTGCGCTCATTTCAGCCATTATTTTAAAGTCCGGAAGCATTGCTGATCATTCAGTGTGATAATATAATACCAGTTAAAGCCCTCATCTAGGAAGTGCAAACACATTGGTGCTCGGCCTATTACATATTGCAAATGTCTGTTTGAGCAGTACTGACCGATCAATGATTATGAAAGTATCTGGCTTGTTCAGTTGCCAGTGTGTCTGCTGAGTGTGTGTTCAGTGCAGCTGACACAGTGATCACAGTGTGAAGGACCAGTCTCTTGCCTCAAAAGATGGAGAGATTGACCATGATCAAAATGAACCAACACTTTTTACCACTGAATTACATCATTCCTGAAAAAAGATAGGAGGGGATGAAGGTGATTGGTCGGACTCAGGTCATAGTAGTGTGTTAGCTGATCAAATTCTGGGTTAACCACCTAAGTTTGAGTATGAACTTGACTTCCATGACTGAGTATGCCTGGTCCACCATAGAAATTTCTATCGGCGAACTGCTTCGACAAAAAAAATGGATATAGCTAGGGGAACATTATATTTTGTTTTGTTTGTGTCTGGCTGACCTATGCAGCCCCATCATTTTAGGCACATGTATGGACGGATTGGATTTGGACCAGTGTGCAGTGAAAAAGCCTTCCCCCATTCCCTTCAAGGACATTGGAGAGACATTGCCTGCCTCCATCCCACGCCTATCCCTTTTTAGCAGGACTGCCCCAGATCATTTGATTTACAAGACTGTCCAATGTGTGTTGCATGCATCAAAGAGGATTGACAATTGTGTACCACCGTGCTTGTATTGGAACAGGTAACTATTGCACCAATGAGTGATATATGAGTGATTGTGAGTGATGATTCATGTAGTGGCAGACAGCAAGGGAGGGTGCTCAACTATAGATTCTAAGCTTGATTGTGATAATTTGCACTGTTTGTGGCCTGACGGGTCATCATTTTTCCTGAAGGTAATTGGCCCTTTCCCTTTGACGCTTAGTGAGATTTGCTTCCTGGGTCCACTCCTTTGTTTTCTGGTTCACACTCTTCAAAGAATAGGCCAGTCCATTTAGTTAACAAACACAAATCTGCACAAAAAATTGCTCACTGTTTCTCTTCTTGTTCATTAACAGCAGTGCACTACAGGTTGATTTCTTTCATTTGGGTCAGGAGCCGGAACACAGTTTTACAGATGTATTACTTGGAGTCAGGAGGAGGAAGATGGAAAGCTTCAGGGCAGAACTACTTCAACAACTGCCAGAAGAAGGAGTTTATTAACTTCAGGGAAACCAACATGATAATGATGATGACTCTAAGAGGCCTGCTCAGCTCTGTGAACTTTTGAGAGGATCGTTGATTTAGGAAATGTAATGTTGCTGAGTGTGTGTGATGGCTCAAATTTGAAATTCCTCTATTATGTGGTTGAGTGGGGGGACTGTTTTGTAAGTAACTAGAGACAGACATGTGATGTCACATCATCACATTGTTCACTGGTTTGGCTCAATGTTATAATGACAGTTCTGAGATTGATCAGCCCAGTACATGCAGCCACTTGTATGTGATTGGTTGCAATTTGCTCTCACTTCTTACTTAATCAATCGCACATGAGTCTTAAAATGAATGATTGCAACAGACTATGCTCTTGCTCTGCCTCTGAGTCTTCTTGGTACACTCCTCATGAATCTTACCACTTCTGTCCTTCTCCTTGACTCTACAATATCATTTCTGTTTTACAACCCGCGGGCCTTCTCTTCTCCTGCACAAAAGACGAACGCTCCATAACACTCCTGCTTATCTAACCAGACTACTTTAGCCAGGTACCCAAGATTGACCGATAATCCGAGAAGAATACAGATGCACTGCCCAATTTGGTAATACAGTATAATTTTTCTTTTAAGAATAATTTTTTTACAACTGTGTGGGTACACTTCACTCCTTCATAATTTGTGTTTTTCAAACCTAGATGACAGAACATTTAGATATATAATAAAAACGGTGTACAGACACAATATTTCATTTTTTTTTTCGAACTACAGAAATATCGAGTTGGAAATATCGAAGGGACAGAATATCGACATCAAGAATATCGGTGACCAGAATATCGACCTAAAGGTAAGAAATATTGTTTTTGTTAATATCGAACTCAGTAATATTGTTTGCAAAAATATTGTTGTTAATGATATCGATGTTTATATTAGTGTTATGTATTTTAGTATGTATTTTATATGTATGTGTTCTATATTTTTTTGTTAAGTATTGTAATTTTTTTAAATATATGTATTACATTTTTAGAAGTTAGTAATTTTTTTTAAAGTAAATGTTGCGTTTTAGTACCGTAGCGGGTTGTGGGTTTATAGGAGAATAGGGTGGAAGTAATTTAACTATAGTAAATTAAATACTAATTTTTAGAAAATATTAATTATTTTTAATTAAATTTTGCATTTTAGTTCCGTAGCAGGTTGTGGGTTTATAGGGGAATAGGGTGGGAAGTAATTTAATTATAATAAAGTAATTATTCATTTTTATTTTTTGGTATTGATAATTAATTTATTGTTAATTAATTATTAATTGTTAATTTTCTTTTTATTAATTGATTAATCCATAATTATATTAATTGTGTTAATTTATTTTAGGAGCGGGTTGTGGGTTTATAGGGGAATAGGGTGGGAAGTAAATTAATTATAATACAGTAATTATTAATTTTAATTATTGGTATTGATAATTAATTGATTGTTAATTAATTATTAATTGGTAATTAATTTGTATTAATTGATTAATTGATTATTATATTAATTGTGCTCATTTCTTTTAGGAGCGGGTTGTGGGTTAATAGGGGAATAGGGTGGGAAGTAATTTAAATTTTAATAAAGTAATTATTAATTTTTATTTATTGGTATTGATAATTAATTTATTGTTAATTAATTATTAATTGGTTATTTAATTAAAAAATATTAAATTGATAAGCCTGTTAATTTTACCCCTCTGCTATCCAACACTTTCCCTACAGTTACAGTCTCTGGAGTGTAAATAGTAATTTTAACCCCTTCGCTATCCAACACTTTCCCTACTGTTGCACTCTCTGGAGTGGGAATAGTAATTTTTACCCCTACACTATCCAACACTTTCCCTACTGTTGCACTCTCTGGAGTTGGAATAGTAATTTTTACCCCCACGCTATCCAACACTTTCCTTACTGTTGCACTCTCTGGAGTGGGAATAGTAATTTTTACCCCTACATTATCCAACACTTTCCCTACTGTTGCCCTTATTGGAGTGGGAATAGTAATTTTTACCCCCACGCTATCCAACACTTTCCCTACTGTTGCATTTATTGCAGTGGGAATAGTAATTTTTACCCCTACGCTATCCAACACTTTCCCTACTGTTGCACTCTCTGGAGTTGGAATTGTAATTTTTACCCCTACGCTATCCAACACTTTCCCTACTGTTGCACTCTCTGGAGTAGGAATAGTAATTTTTACCCCTACGCTATCCAACACTTTCCCTACTGTTGCACTTATTGGAGTGGGAATAGTAATTTTTACCCCTAGCTATCTAACACTTTCCCTACTGTTGCACTCTCTGGAGTGGGAATAGTAATTTTTATCCCTACGCTATCCAACACTTTCCCTACTGTTGCACTCACTGGAGTGGGAATAGTAATTTTTACCTCTACGCTATCCAAAACTTTTCCTACTGTTGCACTCTCTGGAGTGGGAATAGTAATTTTTACCCCTACGCTATCCAACACTTTCCCTACTGTTACACTCTCTGGAGTGGGAATAGTAATTTTATCCCCTCCGCTCTCCAATATTTTCTCTACTGTTTTAGTTAATGTAGTGTATAATTTATTTTAAAAATATTCAAAATATTGTAATTTAATAATGTGTTATATATATTTTTTATATTTTGATTTATAATATTGTTTTTTTTGTATATATGTATTTTGTATTGTATATATGTTTTGTATATATGTATTTATAAAGTTATTAAAATATTTATTTATAAATATTATTAAGTAAGTATATATATTATATTTTATATGTGTATGTTTAATTTATTTTTACATTATATGTATTAGTTATAATTTTAAACATTTTAAAATAATTGTAACTATGTTTCTTTTAATTATATGTATTATTTACTTTATTTTACATTATTTTTTAAACATTAAAAAAACCGATATTTTTAACAACGATATTTTTGACAACGATACTTTTTTTCCGATATTTTTGTACTTACCATAATGTAGATAGGACTTCGATATTGTGGACATTGATATTTCTGCTCCGATATTTTTGTCGTCGATATTTCTGTAGTCGATATTCTGTCAGTGATTCAATAAAAACTGTTTGCAATGCATTTAACTGAACTGTGTCATACTCATTTCTTCATTTCCTTCCACAAAATTGATGATGTGCTGCTCATTGCCCAGATGAATGTTGTTGTTGTGTAGTGTATGTCTTTGTCACACTATTCCCCAAATTCTGATTCCCATCCTTTCATCAAACCCCAAGATCTCTTCCCCTGTGCTGTGAAATAGATTGAGTTGTGACTTAATTTACACCATAAATGGATTACATACTTGGTGGGGCGGATATGGTGAAAGTGACACCAACTCACTGAGGGATCTTCTATTACCGGAGCAATAGCATTTACCCACCCACACATAAAAGTGATTCATATTTTAGATATAGTAGAACATCATTTGTCAGCATCCTCATTCAGGCCATTCAAGTAAATGCTTAACCCTGTCCACTTCAGACTCTGAGTCCACTTTTCCTGACTAAAGGATTTTGTATCTTTAGTTTTAATTAAATACTAGCTCCCTATTGATCAGAAGAAGTTCCTATTGCTATTTTCTGTTATATTATCAGGTATTCTTTGGTGTTTCATGGTGGTAGTATTCTGGTTATGATCTCAATCTTTATAATGCTATGATATAAATATAACTCACTAACTATGTGTTTTTCTTTCAGTTTAGTTGCTTGTGATGAATAATCCTTTCGAATAATCCTACAGTTGGAGCTCATCTAGGGGGGATTGGGATCTTGCTTGTGATGCCTTCACTGTTAGCACACTAGCCTGCTATTACTACCACCACCATTAAGAATAAGAATGGTACCTTGGGAAACCCTACAGTAACTAAAGTTTCGGAAGACTGAGAATGGTAGCAGCCATCGCTTCATCTATTCAGGTAAGAGAACTGTGGAGCAACTAACTTCTACTGCAGATGAGTAATTGTATATCTAGGTTGTTGTAGGAGTTGTAGGTCTTGGCAGCTTACCCGCTTATAAGTTACATAAGGTAGTAAGACAAGGGTATGTAAATCTAACTATAACTAACTGTGTTACACTTTGCTAAACGGATTGAAACAAAATGCTGCGCAAAAAGGCAGCAAAGCTAAGTAAAAGTACAACACAAAATAAATACTTCAGGCATAAAGTATGATAAAATAATGTTTCTCTTTAATATTCAACAACACAAAAACCCAACCTCTTCACCCACAACAGGCCCACCCCTCTCTCCCAAAAAATCACCCCATACCCAACCAATGTCCAAAGAAGAAAAATGTCCAAGAAAGTTGACAAACACCCGGTCCCAACCCTAACCCCCTTCCCACCCTCTCTACCCACAACAAAAGTCCCTCCCACCAAAACAAGAAATTTAAAAAAGGGCTCAGAAGACGGCACCGTCAATGCAAGTCTGGAATTGATCCAGGCTCTGCTCTATCTACCCCAACCGTCTTTCAAATCGGTCCATTCCCTGCAGGAGGTGGTGCTGGAATAGGCGATCTGAGCAGGATGGGAGCCAGCAGTGGCAGTTAGGCCCCTGACAACTGGCGGCTGCATCAGTGATGTACTTGCAGGGAGGCTGGAGGCTGGCTGGATGAAGTAGGGCCCAAGGCAGAGGTAGGTGCTTCCATCTCCTCATCTTCCAGGGCAATCAGACACCAGTATTCGGCCTGAGTGGTCTCCAGCCTCAATCAGACTGCTATCTTCTGCCATGTCGGTGGTGGACCAGCAGGAGAAGCTACAGCAAGAAAAAATGAAAAAAGCCAAATTGTAAGCAATGCTCTATGCAAACACTTGTTTAAAATTAAATAGTGGGTGGCACAGTAGCAGTACATTGCTGGTCCCCTGGGGCCATTGGAATTTGATGTGATTAGGATAGTCACATGGCCATTTTCTACCACACATGCCTCACATAAAAAGCACTGATTGGCTGAAAAGAAATAAGGCAAAATAACACCAGATTAATAAAACAGAGTGATATTTTTCTAAGAATCTCCTAGTAAAATTCTGATCTGACAATTTGTGTGAAAAAATAAAAATAAATTACCTCTAATTGATGAGTAAGGCATTATGCACTATGGAATACAAGTTGTGCTAAATTAATGGATGCATGCTAGCCAGGGCTTCAGGTACTTTGCTAATCTCTGCAGTCTGCAGCTGGGGCAGATGTAATGGACAATTATCTTATTTTAATTCCAATGGCCCTGCTCTTCTCTAAATGCCTTTCAAAGTCTACCCTGACGCCAAAGAGGCAGATGAATAACAAATAAGATACTATGTCACACATGTCACGTATAAAATGCGGGTATCCTGTCTGATGTAAGTAGATGGTGGCAAAAACAATGTACTGCACAAAAGGGAAAGGAATAGGATATACAGATTGCATTTAGCATGTTCATCACAGAGAATGCCATCTGCCAAACTTGAAATCAGGCACTTATTTTCACTTTACTCCCTGGCCTCGACCTCCACCACAAATTATTTCCAACAAATTTGTTCACTTGGCAGTAAGGAAAGGACGCTTGACTTACTCTACTACAGGGTAGGTTAGAGGAATTAGGCCGGGTAGGTAGACCTTTTGCTTTAGAATAGTGGGTGGTGTCACTGATCGTCATCATGTGCCTAAGCTTTGGCTTTTTCAGTCACTGTAGATGACAAAAGTCGAAAGGGAAAAATTTGAATAGGCGTAAAAAAATCTGTTATGAGAAACCATGAAATATATTTATGAATCACTTCACAGGCCATAAAAATGTGGCGCATGCCAAGAATGTTTTTTTTTATTTTTTTGCTGGTCTTAGACAAAAGAACTTAGGAAAAAATAAATGAGTGAAGTACTAAGAGATGACTGAGTGGGCAAAGGGAAATACACCTTGTGTTCAGTTTGCAAAGCATTGAAAAGTTTGTAAATGCTGCATTAACTAAAGGAGACGCACATGAACATGGCAGTCATGAATTGAACCATTTTGCACTCAGTTCATGGGTGGCAAAATGCCATGGGCAGGGAGGGAGTGGTGAATGATGATGGGTGAGATACATATTTGCCTCGCTTAACAAATACAGTGAGTCAAAGGAGTAGACCAACAATTAAAATACCCCCACTTTGAATCATAGCTTTGATAATCATAAAGCCAAGTAAGCAATGTAGGTGGGCATGCCCCTCTCCAGAAAAGCTCTTATTTCTTCAACCAAGTAATTATTCATTCATCCTTTCATTCTTCTAAATTCACCCATTGATAGCCACCATGATTTAAGCTTTACTTTCTCTCATCCAGTCCTCCACCAAAATGTCCAATCCATATTATCCATCCATATATCCATCCATTCAGTATCCACCTTTTAACCACCCTTTTACCCATCCATCTATTTACCAAACACCCACCCACGCATCCTTTTACCCAACCACACATCCTGTCACTCATCTACCATTACACCCATCCTTTCTTTTAACCTTCCATTCTTTGCTGTTTCTATCAAACCATCATTTTAGTGATAAATGCATGAGCTTTTGCTGAGTTGCAGATAGATGAGGCTATAAGAACTCAACCACCGCTGTAGCTGCTAAAGCGGGGGGGTTCAAGATTAGGAGTCGCGATTCATGAGTCTTACGAGTCACAACACCCTTGTAGCTAGTGAGTCTAATAGTAATTGCCAATAAGTGTCTGAGACATCTTCACAATTCCACAGGACTTGCTTGATAAATGCAGAAGTCCACCTCCAGGCAGCACCAAGTCAGAGAGCTGTAATGGCACAGACTATTGGTGTGGCCAGGTGAGGGAAAGGGTGTGGGGGAAGGAACAGCTTGGAGGGAGACCTGTCAAGACAACACAAAGGATTTGTTACTGAACTACAACTCTTCCACCTCCCCCCGATAATTCTTGCACCTATGCTTTCAATTCACCGGTTTTTGTTGTCTTTCAATCCTGCTGTCTAATGGCGGAGTGTCTTGGGGCAAAGTAGATCTGGCAATGTTTAAAGATAAAACCCACCCATCTCTATTAATCTCTACTCATCTTAACATGCCCTTACAGTTCTTAGCTATGGGAAGAAACATTTCTGCCAATACATTCATTTTCTCTCTCTGACAAGGTGTAGATACAACAGTTTGGAATAACTGCTCCTAGGACAAGGTCGACTTGGCAATCATTCGAGCGGTGCGGTGGGAACTCCTCAGCTTGTCTATCATCAAACACTTGTTGGAATTGTGCATGCTGAGCTGACAAAGTTACATTTTTTTCAGCAGCAATTAGAATTGTATGTTTTTCCTTCCTACCCTCGAACTATACACAGTTATCTCTGCAAAATAGTGAAAGCTCAGCAAGTGAGCGCATCGGACAGCCTGTGGTAGGATTATGAAGCATAAGCCATGTTCCAAGATCAACCCATAATGTGGAGCACTAATGAGATTGAAGCAGATTGTCTAGGAATGACACTGAGAGCCCACTTGGAATCATAAAAAGTAAAAAAAAAAATGTTGTCCTCATATCACCAGTGTCTGCAAAGCCAAGCCTGGTACCCAACCTGTTCCGCCTTCAGGCTTCTTGCAATGGAACATTTAGCCCTGCTGATCCAGTCCATCCAGTTTCCTGGTTACTGGTTTCACGCAGGTGTAATCATAGGAAGTCACCATTAGGTCCTTGCTGTTCCATACCAACTCAAGAAATCATCCCAAATCATACTACGAGGGCCACCCTCGACTCCAATGTCCATTTTACATATAGTTCTAACTGCCTGAAGCCAGTAAACACCCTGAGGGGGGAGAGGATCTGTCCATCTCTTACAAATCTCTCTCCTGGCAAGGAGCATCATATAAAAAAGGAGATCCCTCCTACTTGCCAAAAGGGGCTGAGTAGAATTATCCTCCAACCCCATCAATATCAATGTTGGAATCATTGTTATATTGACCTGGAAAATAAATTGACAACTTTCTCAACAGTATGCCAATAATCCTGTAATTTTGGGCACTCAAAAAACATATGTGGATCATAGGAGTTTAACATACCGCATCTACGACATCTTGGGGTTGGAACTGATACAAACTTAGCAAGTTTCTGGGGGGACCAGTACAGCCTGTTGATTGTAAAGAAATGGTTCCTTTTCAAGTTAGCGGGTTTAACCACCTTGTAGAGTAATTTTAAAGAAAGTTGCCAAGTTTTTTGTGGCTCCGTCATCTGAATTGCTCCTTCCCAGATCTCATATGGAGCTTTTAGCTTCTTATCTTCGGATTCCAACAGAGTCCAATACAAATCAGCAACTTCCTTTTTCCTGGGGGCCTCATTCTGCAATTTTGATTTAGTTTCCCATGACCCGCCAATCTCCTGTCCATTGGCCTCCACCCAAGATGAAAGCTGCAGGTGCTTGAATTTTGAGAGGGAATCATCCGTTTTTGCCACCAGCACTTCCTAAGGCACCATACCCTGCACCGTCAGGAGATCTCCCAAACACTTCAATTCTAGCCCTCCTTAGTGGGAGACTTAACCGATCCTGAAGGCACTCAGGTGTACCGGGTGAGTCCCACATTGGAGAGAAGTCCGAGTAATAACCCATTCCAAGTATCTTCCTTACCCCAAACCAAAAAGTAAGTGCTGCCTTTAAAGTCTTCAGCTGTCGTGCGGTTTGTGGCCTCTTTGTCTGCATTGCTAAGTTGGCTTAGGCCTGGCTGTCATGATGCCTCTTTGCGCACGTTACTTTGTGCCTTTGTTTTTCCAGCTTCTGCTTGTGCCCGGCTATTTTGGAACTGTCTGCCTTTTTGCGTTTCACCTTTACTCCTGTTCCCTTTGGGTTTCGTCTGCACATCATGTACAAGGTCGAAAAACAATGTCCCTTATTCTTGCTGATCTGGTCAGCCCCTTGCACTTAGACATAACACTGAATGCAGCTGCAGTGGGGAAATTTGTGTGCTCTTAATATTGTGATTTTCACTGTTAGAGACACTTGGAGAAAAACCTTTCCAGAGAGAAGAGCTGTGCTTGTCTGATGATGTAAACCTTGCATCTAGATATTGAGGTATGAGGGTCTGCCCGACAAAGCCCAGAGGTCTTCTATTTTTATAATAAACTAGCTAATAGCACGGGGAGGGTGGTATGGTCATTTAGCCCTATATCCACTGCTTTACGAAATGCTTTCCCCGTTTGTATTCTATGGAATTGTAACTATGCTTATTATTTTATTCTTTTGCATTATGCTGATAGTATTGGCACGTGTACTGTATCTTAGAGCACGATAGTTGAAATAAACATGTTAAACTATACAGCGACTCTTATTACGCACGTTGTGGACAAGTATGAGTGATTTATGAAAGGGTGTTCTTGCTCCCGCGAGTCCTGAGAGAGAGAGACCGTGTTCTGGGTTGTCTAATCATTGGTAGCATCGTTGCTAATGAGACGCTAAAGCTAGTCGGATTGGGATTGTGGGTACTAAGGTGCATGGTTGGCTCACCACTATACTCCTAGGTCCTATTATCCTGTGCATAGCTCTGTGTATGTGCAGAATCCCTACAACACAGCCTAACGTTTTTAAAGAATTTTCCTGCCCAAACTTATAAAGAAAGCCTTTAGATCCCCACTCCTTTACCATTTCTTCCAACAGGCCGCCCCATGTCAAACCCCCCCCGGTTTACCTAGGAGGATTCTACAATTCTTAAACTGGAAAGCCATACAGTATGGCCTTAGGTCAGGAAGGGCCAAACCGCCCTTCTCCAGCTTGCGCCTCAGTTTCTTCCAGGCTAGCCTGGCTCCATTGGATGCCCAAATAAAACTAACTAATTTCCCCTGTAACTTGTCAATCATAGCTTTAGGAAACGTCAGAGGGATACAGTTAAAAAGATATATCAATTTAGGCAGTATCATCATTTTAATTAATTTCATTCTCCCATACAGGGTCAAGGGGAGATTCTTCCACATAGCGAGTGAATTGTCGATTTCTTTTGCTATCCTCTCCAGATTATGCTAGGGAATTTCCTCTAGTTTTTTGATGACACTAATTCCAAGATATCTAAACTCACTCTGAACATTTCCCTTCCAATCTGGAACATTCAAACACATTATCCCAGTTTTTGCATTGTTTACCGAGTAACCGGATAGTGCCCCAAACTCTTTCAATAAAGCTTCCACCCTGGGAATAGTTAAAACCGGGTCTGCAGTAAAAATTACAAGATCGTCCGCGTATAATGCGATTTTATTTTTATAGGTGCCTGAGCTGAAAGCAATGACCTGATCGTCCTGGCCCAGCATCTGGGCAAATGGACGGCGGGGAACATGGTGGCTTTGTGCTAGACGACCGCGGGCGCCATTAGGTGGAAGCGGAGCTGCGAAAGCTGAGTTACTCCTGATAGCAGCCTGCAACGTACCGGGCTGGAATGCTGGCAGTACAGGTCTTCCCGTCCGCGGCTGACGCGGAGTCGTCTGGCTCTTGGTCGCTACGGTGTGGCCCTTCGGGGTCTCGGTGGAGAGAGGCGGCTACAGAGCTCCAACGTTGCAGGGAGGCCGGCGCAAGGTCCGGGGGCAGAGTCAGCACAAGTTGAGGCGGCCTGCAATCCCTCGAGGCAGTGTTTGGTGGCTGGTCTTCCTCTCTGGGAGACCAAAGGAGGAGAGAGCCGGGTGAGAGAGTGAGTTACATTGAGGAAGAGCGGGTAAGAAGTTCCTATCCCCTGCCTATGGAGAAAAGCGTCCCAAAAGAAAGTGCGGTCGGAGATAAACCCTCTAGGTACACCTTGAGAACCAGGAATATTGGTGGGGGGTAAGGCCGGTTTTTTACCTCTTTCTCTAGCATCAGATCTCCTTTTGGACGCAGTACAGGAAATAAAGGACACGGCTAAAGGAAGACGAGGTCGGCAAGGTGGAGGGAGTCTCCAAAGTAGGAAAACAGGTAGAAAAGAAAAAAAGGCAACTACTAGTCCCATCAAAATAACACCCTCGCTTAAGTCCTTTTTTCTCATCTTACATAGTATGCAGAGGGGAAGTTCGGGGGAAGTGACTCTTAAAAACACGGGAGCAGAGGCGCTTGATATGGATCTCAATGTTACTGAAAGTGGTACAAGCAGAGCCTCCTATCAAAATGAACTCGAAATTGATTCTGTAACAGCTACAATTCCTACCAGTAATAGGTTTGAAGCTCTGGCAGTGATGGGCTTACCAGAAGAGTCTGAAGAGTCTGAAGGCATCCATAGAAGGAGGGGTAAGAATGATGAAAGAGGAGAAGGGACTCTGGGGAATGCAGGGTAAACAGCCCTTACTATGAATCCGTCACCCTGCATGTTGTTACAACGCGGTCATTACAACGACCGCGTTGTAACAACGCATACCATTACCCCGCAAGGCGTAACAACGACTTGCGGAGGGGGGAGAAGGTGTTGGATTTAAAATCCAATACCTTCCCTACTGTCTGCACAGGTTGCTGAACTGCGTGAATTGCATACGTCTTTGATACGTGTGCATAGAGCTTTAGTACAGTATGTTACAGGCAATATCCAGGGAGCCCCGGCTGGAGTTGCGCCACATCCAGCTGGACCAGGCGGCATAACCATAAGTCCTGTCATGGTTAATTCGGTGATGGGCAAGCGCCCACAAAATAAGGACGATTTGCCTTATTGGCTTGCAGAGAAATTTGACCAGCTGGAGGCAGTTTTTCCAAAAACTTCTCCTGTGGAAAAACACAGGATATTGACGATTAGTTTGCCAAAAGACTTAATTCCCGAGTTGGCAGAATCCAACAACTGGGGTAAGGTATTCGCGGCAGTATATGCGAAGTGTTTCGGCACTCCTTCCATGACAGTTCTCCCCTCTGTAATTAAACGAGTGCAGGATGAGCATGGCCCTGAAGCGGCTGTGGAATTAGGGATGAGACTGGTGGGAGTGTTCGATGTAGTAGCTGATTTGATACTTGCGAATGTCAAGGGCGATGCTGTAAACTTTCAAGTAGCTAATGCTTTGGCTTTGATCCCAGAACCGGACAAGCCACGCGAATTACCGAAACTTATCGCACAGGCTTACAAAACCATTGGCCGCAATAGCCTGGGAGTTAAGCCTTTTGCTAAAACGCAAACACAATCGCAACCACAACCAAAAACTCAGTCTGAGAAAGATGAGAAACCGTTCTTTACTAAAAAGAGCTGGAGGTTGAAAAAACAGGGTAAGCAACAGAAGAAGCCAGGGTCGCGAGGCGCATCCCCGGTTTCCGTATCTTCTGAACGCACATATGATTTGCGCGATAGAGCGAGAATTAAATCTCCAGAGAGATTTCAAGTCCCTGATCCGAGTTCTCATCGTTCTTAACAGGCACCGTTGACCTCCCAGACAGGTGGAGGAGATCGCCAGGATAGAGGCAGGGGTCGAGAGGCTCCACAGGGACGAGACCAACCTCAACAACAAGTCCGAGGGAAACCAGAAGAATTTCAACGTTCTCGCCCACAGTTTCAGAAGAAAAAAGTTGCAGCTGTAACAGCGAGGTATGCCACAGATGGTGAGAACGAGACTCCTGAATTGGACGTGGGCAGTGACGCTCCTCGACAGCGCCGCGGAAGTTACCAAAGTGCGGGAGGCACTACGTCCTCATGTGGAGGCGACAGCAACTGAAACATTCATTACTGTCGAGACAGCTGACACCAGAGTGGCACCCCCTGACAGACTATATAATATTGTCATTCAAATTGAAGGTGACATACAGCGTGTTATTAAAGGGATTTTTTGGGAGAATCTGACCTCTTCGTACGACATTTTGTTGTCAGAGGCGGATTGCCCTCCCCCATTCGTGCTTGCTGCGCATAGAGGGGAGGAGGTAATCCTTCCGAGCTTTTCTCGTCATGTCCCCAAGGTCAAAGCGGAGGCTCTCGCAGCTGAGTGGGCTGTGTCCCTGGCTCCGGCGTTATACCGCAACCACGTGGGCTGGGATGAAGACTCTCCCCCCCCATGATATTCCTTTGCGGTTGCTGCCACAGCCACAACCCCAATATCCCATCAAGCGGGAAGCTAAAGGTCCCGTTTCTGAAATTCTGACACAGTTAGAATATCAAGGAGTAATTGAAACATGCGTGTCACCCATGAATAATCCCCTTTTCCGGTTTCTAAACCCGATGGATCGTACTGCTTAGTTTTGGATTACCGGCATTTGAATTCTCATTGTCGGACCTTTGCGGTGCAAAATACCCACAGTTCTGCGCTTGTAGACAGTCTCGTTCGTAAAAAATATAAAACGACACTTGACTTATCCAATGGATTTTACACGCACAACTTGTCCCCGGAGTGCAGCCAATGGAGCGCTTTCACTTCCAGTGGTAAACAATTCAAATTCCGGCATTTACCCATGGGCTACAAGAACAGCCCGGGTGTATTCGCCGCCCGTGTTGTCTCTTTGTTGGACAGCATAGACCCAGATGCGTGTTCGTACGTCGACGATATCTATCTGATAGACGATGAATTATGGCCGCATCTTTCCCGAGTGGACCGCATTATTCTTGAATTTGCGGTCTTAGGATATAAATTTAATTTTGCCAAATCTCACATTGCTGAATTTACCGTTTTGTTTTTGGGCTATGAGCTCAATAATGAAGGTAAGGGCTTAGCTCCCCATTTCCTGGAGAAATGCGCACTTTTGTGCCCTCCAACCACTCTGAAGAAGCTTCAGTCTTTACTGGGTTTTCTGAACTTTGGGCGTACTTACATTCCCGAATATGCCCATCATATCAAGCCTCTTTATGCCTTGATACAACCTAACTTTTCGAAGTCATGCTGGCTTCCCGAGCATTCCTCTATACTGCAATCTTTGCAGTCCGATCTACTTGAATCTAAGTTCTTGTTGACTCATGACAACCACACAAACCTGGTGATAAGAATCGTTCCAGGGGCAGTGGGTTTCACGTACTTAACCTTTAACGAAGGTGACACAGTACCGATTGCATACAAGTCACATCTTTACACTTCTGCAGAAATGTGCTTTTCCTCTGTGGAGAAAGTTTTGACTGCAGTGCAAATGGCGATTCTAAAGGAACGCGCACTGGCACAGGGAAAACGCATTTTGGTGGTAACACCATATCCTGCCCTTGAGGCAGTGACGAAAGCAAGTGTACCAAACTCTAAGGCTTTGCACCCCCGTTGGATACAATGGGCAACATCTTTGATGTCCCCGGATGTCACTTTTATTTTTGATTCCTCACTTCAGACGCAGGAATTTTAGCAGTATGAATTTGTCCATCCTCCTCCTCTGTCCTTGCTACCGCTTGAGGAGTACGAATGTATTATCTATACCGATGGTTCGGCACAACCGGCCACGGGTTCCAAGCATGCCTATTCAGCAGCATGTGCTATTGTTGCAGGTACCATGGTGAACGGCAAGTTCAAATCGACTGTAGTGCACACTCAGGCACTAGGAGACAGTACTGCACAATTGGCCGAGCTGCACGCTTTGGTGCTTGCACTTGAGTTCGCTAATCCAGACGTGACAACTCTTATTGTGTGCGATTCTTATTACTGTGTTCAGTCTTTCAATGACAATCTATTCTTTTGGTCGCAAAACGACTATAGAGATGCAAAAGGCAGCACAATTAAGTATAAATTGCTTTGTGTTCGAGTGTCAGATCTGAAACAACGTCTGCCTCTCACACAGGTGATTCACACTCTTGGCCACCAGCATGTGGGCGCACACGCTGTCGGTAACGGTTTGGCGGACGAAGCTGCCAAATCAGCAGTAGCCACGTGCTCAGTAGCTGCAGTTACAAGATCCATGACTAAAATAGATAATGATATTTTGGCAGCTATTGCTGCGACAAAGGAAGGTGCTAATTACCCACGGGGTTTCCCTTCCAAATACTCCTATCAATTAGGTCCCGAACAGGCTCCTTACGTAAGAATTCCAGACGTTGGTGATCGGCTGATTCCCAACGCGGACCGCAGACTTTCCTTGATAACTGCCGCACACGAAGGCATGGCTTTGGCCCATGCTGGCGTGTCTGCGATGGTTTCCATCTTGCAGCAGAGTTACTGGTGGCGTGGTTTATATAAACAGACCCGTACTTATGTGCTTTCTTGTGACGTTTGTCAGCAAATTAAGCCTTTCACGGTTACAAGACCACCACAGACACCGCTCTGCATTTCTAACAAACCTTTTGGGTGTGTTTACCTGGATCACTGCGGAGCATTTTCTTCTGACACTGCATATAAGTACATCTTGGTTGCAGTGGATTCGTGCACACGTTTCATCTGGGTCTGGCCACAACGGAGTGCTGACGCTCGAAATGTCATCAGGGATTTGCGTGTCTTTGTGGGAATTTTTGCCAGCGGCACCTTCCATTCTGACCAAGGTCCAGCGTTCGCCTCTAAGGCGTACAAGGACGCAATGGGGGTGCGGGTGAAATTTTCGTCTCCATATCGGCCTGAGGGCAATTTGATTGTTGAACGAATGAACCGTGACTTAAAGCAATCCTTGACAGCTAGAGTCCTAGGTACTGGCAGGAACTGGCTGGCCCACTTGTATACTGTACAACGTGCACTTAATAATCTCCCTAGAAGACCTCTGGGTGGGCGGACCCCATACGAAATGCTCTTTGGCATACGAATGTTTGTGCCAGACCTTGATGGTCTAGACATGGCGGTGCAATCCGCAATCTTTGATGTAGATAACCATTCTACTATGTTACAGGACTTACAAGAAGCCCGTGACAAACTTGCAATCGAACATTTACCTTCAGCCACAGACGCTGCGCTGCAGATTCCGGTTGCCGGCTGGCTTCCGAAAGTTGGAGATCTGGTCCGAGAAAAGGTGGAGAACAAAAAAGAATTTGGCCCCTCTTATCGTGCACCGGTTCCAGTCCTTGGCTTGAAGGGTACTCGTACAGTCATCTTACCACCGCTTCCTGGTCGCAAGGAGAACAGACACATCTCAGTGGAAAATGTCAAGCTACAACATCTGGCCGATCCTGAATAGTGTAACACCAGCGGTCTCCTGTCCGGCCATTTCTAGGACACATGTTTGTGGCCCTCCTGCCCGAACGGTCACTGATGTTGCCATTGAGATGGTAGATTTGCCTGATCGCCTGCTCGACTACCCGGATTCCCCCTGCAACGAGGAGACCGAGTATACATACCCCGCCACCGAGTCAGTGGCCCATTTACCAACAACGCCACTGAGCCCAACACGTTATTCCTTTGTCTCGGATTCCACTTCAGCACTTATCCCGTCCAGGTTCAGTATTTTTGTATCCTGGTTCAGAGACAATTTTTTGATCCCACCATGGACATACAGCTGGTTGGTACTATTTCTGATTTTTCTGTTCATGTCCATTGGCTTTGTGACAGTTTTTTTCTTACTCATCAATGGTCACTATTTACCAGAACGCTCTGCTGTGAACTGTGTCGCTGGCACTTTGGCTCCGCATTCTTCATCTCACATCATGAAGCGTGACCACACATTTGTGAACATTTCAGCTTTTCCAGTCGCTGATGGCATCGTTTGGGATGCGGTAAATTTCCAAATTCATGGACCGACCGAGATTATTAATGTTCCAAATGTCCTCCGTGTTTCAATGGGTGATGTCGTTAAAAGTAATATTCATTCTGACGATTGGGATGTGCATGCCGTTGAATCGTTATTTACTGATTTGAAATATTATGCTGCCTTTAATGCTGAAGATTTGTACATGAATTCTGCGAGTTATGCCGATTTATATTGTTACCAGCATTGGGGCAACCACTTTCTCCATAAACCCAGTACCCTTCGGGGTCCTTTTAATTACACCCAATGGGAACATTGTCCGACCCCTTTGCCAGGTAGCTCCCAGTCTCTTAGAAATAAGTTTACTTATTTTACAGACTTTGATAGATCGAACCCTGGGTCCTATTATTTTAAATTAAACACTTCGTCCACTCAGAAAATCATGTTGACCCACACCAAATTGCTGTATTCGGGTTCCTTTTTGAACGCCTTAGCTGTGGGTGGGTATGAACATTGGCGGGACACCATTGACTTAAAATCTATTTGGGGCTCCAAAGCTTGGCAGGTACAAGGCACAGAAGCCTTGCACTGTGCTTGCCTCATCCCGGCCCAGATTTTATTTTTAAATCAAACCATCTATCAAACAACGTGTTGGGGTTTGGCTACTTCCAAACAATTAAATGCACCTTCCATTCCTGTATTGTCTTACACTCCCAACGAGAGCTTGCATTTAAATATTTCCCTTGCAAATTTGCAAGCTTTGTTCCAGAACAATTCGTTTAATGTCTCTACGTTTGTTCAGTCACCCTGGTTGGCTTGGCCCATAGCATCTAATGCTTGCCAACTGCGTTTTCATGACACAGATCCTGGTTACAAACAGGATAGGCCGGACCCCAGGTTTTCTGGCTCTCGTACTGTTACAACATATTCTGTTGGTAAATTATGTAAACAGTGGTTGCAGCACTCTTCCTTAGATTCTGTTAAACAACATTTATCCCTCCTATCAGGCAACATTGATCTGTCCGATTTTGTTCTGGGGCCTCGTGGTCCTCGACCTAAGAGATTCATTTATGAAACTTATAATGAACTCTGGAAGCTTTCACAAATTGAAGCTGCTTCCGTCTTCGGGAAATAGATCAAGCAAATCTAGAAAAGGTGCTTGCTGTTGTTGACAATAGTATTAATACCCTGTCTTCCCGCATTTACACATTAGAGAATATTATTTCCTCTGTTGTTGATATTGTACAAGATGATGTTTCTGTGTTATATCATGGTCAAAATCAATTGCGTTCAGTAATGCAGTTTGCATGGACTTTGCAAACACTTAAAATGGGTAAAGTTCCTTGGCACTTTTTGAACACCTCTGCCTTATTCTTGCCTTTTAATTTAACTGAAAAACAGCAGTTCATGTCCATGAAAGATGCAACATACACTCTATTGCATATCAAAAAAATAGAGCCCTTAGCATTCTCTGTGGCGGAATTGGATTCTGCAGTGTGGTTAGTACACGGGGTTATTGCATTGCCTTTTTCTTTGTTTGAATTCAGTTCATGCATGAAACATTATCCTGTGGGCCGTTTTCAGCCCCTGGGCAGTGCCTTCCTGCATGAACTTTGGTCCCTGCCTTTCATGTATAAATGCCTTAGGGACGGTAAGGAGGTTTTTCTCACAGGGGAGTCATGCGAGTCTACTGTGGGTCATTCCCTTATTTGCAAAAACATTAAATTGCACGGAGCTTGTAGTGTTTCGGCTCCGAATCTTGCTTGTGTTTTGAAGGGCATTCCTGCTCCTGCTATATCTCCTACTTTCACTGTGCTTGCAAATGGTAGCTATCTCCTTCTGAATAATCAGGACTGCTGTGGCATGCTAGCCGGCATACCCTATATTGTAACAGTTTCCCACAGAGTTGTCTGCTGCAAAAATGTGCTTTTTCCTCCCGCGCACGACATCATAGATAGTTCCATTTGGCCTTCCATTCCGACTTTGAAGGCGGATTTCAATAAATTGAGCAGAATAAAGGCGCCATTATTGAACCAGGAGGTTATGCTCACATCCGCTTGGGAGACTCACATTCTCCAGGTGGCGAGTACCCACAGTGAAATACAGGCCCTTTTAAACACAAACCTCCCACAGCATTTCGGTGAACTGATTCACTGTGTTTTCTATCTTTGGTATAATACCGGCTTTTATTCATTCCATTTTTTCCAGCGTCTTTGGCGGCTTTCCGTTGATCCTCGCCTTAGCGGCTGGTATATTGCTTTTGGTCTGTTTGCTATGCAATGGCTGCAATTCCTGGGGCCCTCCTCGACCACGGTCGACTCCGGATGCTCCGTGAGCGCATCCTCGCCGGCTTCGGCGTCCTGCCATTGGCAACACTCGGTGTGTCCTATAGACTTTCTTTTCGCTTTGCGTATTTCACTTGCGTGCAACCTGTGATGTCTTGCATCCGATGTCCTTTCTCATGGTCCTTGGATTATTGCCTCTCCAATACGTCTCTGTCTCAACCGGATTTTGACCAGTTGGTGGGTCCCTTAGAGGCCCATGTAAGGGACTGTTCCGGTACTGGCTACATGGCGCGTGCAGCTGCACTTGGAATTTTGGCACAATGGGATGTCTGGGCGGCTGCTCAGACTCTCCTACAACAAAGTTATATTGAGTATCACGCAAGTTGTCCTGCAATGCTGTTCGCTGCTCCCTCTTGCGAGGAACATGAATGCAGTTTTGATTTATTGGACTGGATGGCGTCTCTTTTTTCTGGCGATTCCAACAATGTCCTCTTGGAAGGTGTGGCGTTTTTCTGCACTTACACTCTATTTGATTAGGGGGCCTCCGCGTTCAGCGTCCTGCCTCACTGGATTTTTTATTCTGTGTTTTTATTTTTTTCTCTGTCCCAATCGTTGTCCTTCATTGGGGTCTATTCCAGAACAGTCGTTTCCGTTCTGCTCCATCTATTTGAACTCTGTCTTCGTCCTATGTCTTCACCAATGGACTGACCAGGGGAGGGTGTAGTGTGGTTTGTGGCCTCTTTGTCTGCATTGCTAAGTTGGCTTAGGCCTGGCTGTCATGATGCCTCTTTGCGCACGTTACTTTGTGCCTTTGTTTTTCCAGCTTCTGCTTGTGCCCGGCTATTTTGGAACTGTCTGCCTTTTTGCCTTTCACCTTTCCTCCTGTTCCCTTTGGGTTTCGTCTGCACATCATGTACAAGGTCGAAAAACAATGTCCCTTGTTCTTGCTGATCTGGTCAGCCCCTCGCACTTAGACATAACACTGAATGCAGCTGCTCTTGGGAAATTCGTGGGCTTTTAATATTGTGATTTTCACTGTTCGAGACACTTGGAGAAAAACCTTTCCAGAGAGAAGAGCTGTGCTTGTCTGATGATGTAAACCTTGCATCTAGATATTGAGGTATGAGGGTCTGCCCGACAAAGCCCAGAGGTCTTCTATTTTTATAATAAACTAGCTAATAGCACGGGGAGGGTGGAATGGTCATTTAGCCCTATATCCACTGCTTTACAAAATGCTTTCCCCGTTTGTATTCTATGGAATTGTAACTATGCTTATTATTTTATTCTTATGCATTATGCTGATAGTATTGGCACGTGTACTGTATCTTAGAGCACGATAGTTGAAATAAACATGTTAAACTATACAGTGTCTCTTATTACGCAGGTTGTGGACAAGTATGAGTGATTTATGAAAGGGTGTTCTTGCTCCCGCAAGTCCTGAGAGAGAGAGACCGTGTTCTGGGTTGTCTAATCATTGGTAGCATCGTTGCTAATGAGACGCTAAAGCTAGTCGCATGGTTGGCTCACCACTATACTCCGAGGTCCTATTATCCTGTGCATAGCTCTGTGTATGTGCAGAATCCCTACAACACAGCCTAACTTTTTAAAAGAATTTTCTTGTCCAAACTTATAAAGAAAGACTTTAGATCCCCACTTCTTTACCATTTCTTCCAACAGGCCGCCCCATGTCAAACCCCCCCGGTTTACCTAGGAGGATTCTACAATTCTTAAACTGGAAAGCCATACAGTATGGCCTTAGGTCAGGAAGGGCCAAACCGCCCTTCTCCAGCTTGCGCCTCAGTTTCTTCCAGGCTAGCCTGGCTCCATTGGATGCCCAAACAAAACTAACTAATTTCCCCTGTAACTTGTCAATCATAGCTTTAGGAAACGTCAGAGGGATACAGTTAAAAAGATATATCAATTTAGGCAGTATCATCATTTTAATTAAGTTCATTCTCCCATACAGGGTCAAGGGGAGATTCTTCCACATAGCGAATGAATTGTCGATTTCTTTTGCTATCCTCTCCAGATTATGCTAGGAATTTCCTCTAGTTTTTTGATGATACTAATTCCAAGATATCTAAACTCACTCTGAACATTTCCCTTCCAATCTGGAACATTCAAACACATTATCCCGGTTTTCGCATTGTTTACCGAGTAACCGGATAGTGCCCCAAACTCTTTCACTAAAGCTTCCACCCTGGGAATAGTTAAAACCGGGTCTGCAGTAAAAATTACAAGGTCGTCCGCGTATAATGCGATTTTATTTTTATAGGTGCCTGAGCTGAAAGCAATGACCTGATCGTCCTGGCCCAGCATCTGGGCAAATGGATGGCGGGGAACATGGTGGCTTTGTGCTAGACGACCGCGGGCGCCATTAGGTGGAAGCGGAGCTGCGAAAGCTGAGTTACTCCTGATAGCAGCCTGCAACATACCGGGCTGAAATGCTGGCAGTACAGGTCTTCCCGTCTGCGGCTGACTCGGAGTCGTCTGGCTCTTGGTCGCTACGGTGTGGCCCTTCAGGGTCTCGGTGGAGAGAGGCGGCTACAGAGCTCCAACGTTGCAGGGAGGCCGGCGCAAGGTCCGGGGGCAGAGTCAGCACAAGTTGAGGCGGCCTGCAATCCCTCGAGGCAGTGTTTGGTTCTGGTCTTCCTCTCTGGGAGACCAAAGGAGGAGGGAGCCGGGTGAGAGAGTGAGTTACATTGAGGAAGAGCGGGTAAGAAGTTCCTATCCCCTGCCTATGGAGAAAAGCGTCCCGAAAGAAAGTGCGGTCGGAGATAAACCCTCTAGGTACACCTTGAGAACCAGGAATATTGGTGGGGGGTAAGGCCGGTTTTTTACCTGTTTCTCTAGCATCAGATCCCCTTTTGGACGCAGTACAGGAAATAAAGGATACGGCTAAAGGAAGACGAGGTCGGTAAGGTGGAGGGAGTCTCCAAAGTAGGAAAACAGGTAGAAAAGAATAAAAAGGCAACTACTAGTCCCATCAAAATAACACCCTCGCTTAAGTCCTTTTTTCTCATCTTACATAGTATGCGGAGGGGAAGTTCGGGGGAAGTGACTCTTAAAAACACGGGAGCAGAGGTGCTTGATATGGATCTCAATGTTACTGAAAGTGGTACAAGCAGAGCCTCCTATCAAAATGAACTCGAAATTGATTCTGTAACAGCTACAATTCCTACCAGTAATAGGTTTGAAGCTCTGGCAGTGATGGGCTTACCAGAAGAGTCTGAAGAGTCTGAAGGCATCCATAGAAGGAGGGGTAAGAATGATGAAAGAGGAGAAGGGACTCTGGGGAATGCAGGGTAAACTGCCCTTACTATGAATCCGTCACCCTGCATGTTGTTACAACGCGGTCATTACAACGACCGCGTTGTAACAACGCATACCATTACCCCGCAAGGCGTAACAACGACTTGCGGAGGGGGGAGAAGGTGTTGGATTTAAAATCCAATACCTTCACTACTGTCTGCACAGGTTGCTGAACTGCGTGAATTGCATACGTCTTTGATACGTGTGCATAGAGCTTTAGTACAGTATGTTACAGGCAATATCCAGGGAGCCCCGCCTGGACTTGCGCCACATCCAGCTGGACCAGGCGGCGTAACCATAAGTCCCGTCATGGTTAATTCGGTGATGGGCAAGCGCCCACAAAATAAGGACGATTTGCCTTATTGGCTTGCAGAGAAATTTGACCAGCTGGAGGCAGTTTTTCCAAAAACTTCTCCTGTGGAAAAACACAGGATATTGACGATTAGTTTGCCAAAAGACTTAATTCCCGAGTTGGCAGAATCCAACAACTGGGGTAAGGTATTCGCGGCAGTATATGCGAAGTGTTTCGGCACTCGTTCCATGACAGTTCTCCCCTCTGTAATTAAACGAGTGCAGGATGAGCATGGCCCTGAAGCGGCTGTGGAATTAGGGATGAGACTGGTGGGAGTGTTTGATGTAGTAGCTGATTTGATACTTGCGAATGTCAAGGGCGATGCTGTAAACTTTCAAGTAGCTAATGCTTTGGCTTTGATCCCAGAACCGGACAAGCCACGCGAATTACCGAAACTTATCGCACAGGCTTACAGAACCATTGGCCGCAATAGCCTGGGAGTTAAGCCTTTTGCTAAAACGCAAACACAATCGCAACCACAACCAAAAACTCAGTCTGAGAAAGATGAGAAACCGTTCTTTACTAAAAAGAGCTGGAGGTTGAAAAAACAGGGTAAGCAACAGAAGAAGCCAGGGTCGCGAGTCGCATCCCCGGTTTCCGTATCTTCTGAACGCACATATGATTTGCGCGATAGAGCGAGAATTAAATCTCCAGAGAGATTTCAAGTCCCTGATCCAAGTTCTCATCGTTCTTCACAGGCACCGTCGACCTCCCAGACAGGTGGAGGAGATCGCCAGGATAGAGGCAGGGGTCGAGAGGCTCCACAGGGACGAGTCCAACCTCGACAACAAGTCTGAGGGAAACCAGAAGAATTTCAACGTTCTCGCCCACAGTTTCAGAAGAAAAAAGTTGCAGCTGTAACAGCGAGGTATGCCACAGACGGTGACAACGAGACTCCTGAATTGGACCTGGGCAGTGGCGCTCCTCGACAGCGCCACGGAAGTTACCATAGTGCGGGAGGCACTACGTCCTCATGTGGAGGCGACAGCAACTGAAACATTCATTACTGTCGAGACAGCTGACACCAGAGTGGCACCCCCTGACAGACTATATAATATTGTCATTCAAATTGAAGGTGACATACAGCGTGTTATTAAAGGGATTTTTTGGGAGAATCTGACCACTTCGTACGACATTTTGTTGGCAGAGGCGGATTGCCCTCCCCCATTCGTGCTTGCTGCGCATAGAGGGGAGGAGGTAATCCTTCCGAGCTTTTCTCGTCATGTCCCCAAGGACAAAGCGGAGGCTCTCACAGCTGAGTGGGCTGTGTCCCTGGCTCCGGCGTTATACCGCAACCACGTGGGCTGGGATGAAGACTCTCCCCCCCATGATATTCCTTTGCGGTTGCTGCCACAGCCACAACCCCAATATCCCATCAAGCGGGAAGCTAAAGGTCCCGTTTCCAAAATTCTGACACAGTTAGAATATCAAGGAGTAATTGAAACATGCGTGTCACCCATGAATAATCCCCTTTTCGCGGTTTCTAAACCCGATGGATCGTACCGCTTAGTTTTCGATTACCGGCATTTGAATTCTCATTGTCGGACCTTTGCGGTGCAAAATACCCACAGTTCTGCGCTTGTGGACAGTCTTGTTCGTAAAAAATATAAAACGACACTTGACTTATCCAATGGATTTTACACGCACAACTTGTCCCCGGAGTGCAGCCAATGGAGCGCTTTCACTTCCGGTGGTAAACAATTCAAATTCCGGCATTTACCCATGGGCTACAAGAACAGCCCGGGTGTATTCGCCGCCCGTGTTGTCTCTTTGTTGGACAGCATAGACCCAGATGCGTGTTCGTACGTCGACGATATCTATCTGATAGATGACGAATTATGGCCGCATCTTTCCCGAGTGGACCGCATTATTCTTGAATTTGCGGTCTTAGGATATAAATTTAATTTTGCCAAATCTCACATTGCTGAATTTACCATTTTGTTTTTGGGCTATGAGCTCAATAATGAAGGTAAGGGCTTAGCTCCCCATTTCCTGGAGAAATGCGCACTTTTGTGCCCTCCAACCACTCTGAAGAAGCTTCAGTCTTTACTGGGTTTTCTGAACTTTGGGCGTACTTACATTCCCGAATATGCCCAGCATATCAAGCCTCTTTATGCCTTGATACAACCTAACTTTTCGAAGTCATGCTGGCTTCCCGAGCATTCCTCTATACTGCAATCTTTGCAGTCCAATCTACTTGAATCTAAGTTCTTGTTGACTCGTGACAACCACACAAACCTGGTGATTAGAATCGTTCCAGGGGCAGTGGGTTTCATGTACTTAACCTTTAACGAAGGTGACACAGTACCGATTGCATACAAGTCACATCTTTACACTTCTGCAGAAATGCGCTTTTCCTCTGTGGAGAAAGTTTTGACTGCAGTGCAAATGGCGATTCTAAAGGAACGCGCACTGGCACAGGGAAAATGCATTTTGGTGGTAACACCATATCCTGCCCTTGAGGCAGTGACGAAAGCAAGTGTACCGAACTCTAAGGCTTTGCACCCCCGTTGGATACAATGGGCAACATCTTTGACGTCCCCGGATGTCACTTTTATTTTTGATTCCTCACTTCAGACGCAGGAATTTTTGCAGTATGAATTTGTCCATCCTCCTCCTCTGTCCTTGCTACCGCTTGAGGAGTACGAATGTATTATCTATACCGATGGTTCGGCACAACCGGCCACGGGTACCAAGCATGCCTATTCAGCAGCATGTGCTATTGTTGCAGGTACCATGGTGAACGGCAAGTTCAAATCGACTGTAGTGCACACTCAGGCACTAGGAGACAGTACTGCACAATTGGCCGAGCTGCGCGCTTTGGTGCTTGCACTTGAGTTCGCTAATCCAGACGTGACAACTCTTATTGTGTGCGATTCTTATTACTGTGTTCAGTCTTTCAATGGCAATCTATTCTTTTGGTCGCAAAACGACTATAGAGATGCAAAAGGCAGCACAATTAAGCATAAATTGCTTTGGGTTAGAGTGTCAGATCTGAAACAACGTCTGCCTCTCACACAGGTGATTCACACTCTTGGCCACCAGCATGTGGGCGCACACGCTGTCGGTAACGGTTTGGCGGACGAAGCTGCCAAATCAGCAGTAGCCACGTGCTCAGTAGCTGCAGTTACAAGATCCATGACTAAAATAGATAATGATATTTTGGCAGCTATTGCTGCGACAAAGGAAGGTGCTAATTACCCACGGGGTTTCCCTTCCAAATACTCCTATTAATTAGGTCCCGAACAGGCTCCTTACATAAGAATACCAGACGTTGGTGATCGGCTGATTCCCAACGCGGACCGCAGACTTCCCTTGATAACTGCCGCACACGAAGGCATGGCTTTGGCCCATGCTGGCGTGTCTGCGACGGTTTCCATCTTGCAGCAGAGTTACTGGTGGCGTGGTTTATATAAACAGACCCGTACTTATGTGCTTTCTTGTGACGTTTGTCAGAAAATTAAGCCTTCCACGGTTACAAGACCGCCACAGACACTGCTCTGCATTTCTAACAAACCTTTTGGGTGTGTTTACCTGGATCACTGCGGAGCATTTTCTTCTGACACTGCATATAAGTACATCTTGGTTGCAGTGGATTCGTGCACACGTTTCATCTGGGTCTGGCCACAACGGAGTGCTGACGCTCGAAATGTCATCAGGGATTTGCGTGTCTTTGTGGGAATTTTTGCCAGCGGCACCTTCCATTCTGACCAAGGTCCAGCGTTCGCCTCTAAGGCGTACAAGGACGCAATGGGGGTGCGGGTGAAATTTTCGTCTCCATATCGGCCTGAGGGCAATTCGATTGTTGAACGAATGAACCGTGACTTAAAGCAATCCTTGACAGCTAGAGTCTTAGGTACTGTCAGGAACTGGCTGGCCCACTTGTATACTGTACAACGTGCACTTAATAATCTCCCTAGAAGACCTCTGGGTGGGCGGACCCCATACGAAATGCTCTTTGGCATACGAATGTTTGTGCCCGACCTTGATGGTCTAGACATGGCGGTGCAATCCGCAATCTTTGATGTAGATAACCATTCTACTATGTTACAGGACTTACAAGAAGCCCGTGACAAACTTGCAATCGAACATTTACCTTCAGCCACAGACGCTGCGCTGCAGATTCCGGTTGCCGGCTGGCTTCCGAAAGTTGGAGATCTGGTCCGAGAGAAGGTGGAGAACAAAAAAGAATTTGGCCCCTCTTATCGTGCACCGGTTCCAGTCCTTGGCTTGAAGGGTACTCGTACAGTCATCTTACCACCGCTTCCTGGTCGCAAGGAGAACAGACACATCTCAGTGGAAAATGTCAAGCTACAACATCTGGCCGATCCTGAATAGTGTGACACCAGCGGTCTCCTGTCCGGCCATTTCTAGGACACATGTTTGTGGCCCTCCTGCCCGAACGGTCACTGATGTTGCCATTGAGATGGTAGATTTGCCTGATCGCCTGCTCGACTACCCGGATTCCCCCTGCAACAAGGAGACCGAGTATACATACCCCGCCACCGAGTCAGTGGCCCATTTACCAACAACGCCACTGAGCCCAACACGTTATTCCTTTGACTCGGATTCCACTTCAGCACTTATCCCGTCCAGGTTCAGTATTTTTGTATCCTGGTTCAGAGACAATTTTTTGATCCCACCATGGACATACATCTGGTTGGTACTATTTCTGATTTTTCTGTTCATGTCCATTGGCTTTGTGACAGTTTTTTCTTACTCATCAATGGTCACTATTTACCAGAACGCTCTGCTGTGAACTGTGTCGCTGGCACTTTGGCTCCGCATTCTTCATCTCACATCATGAAGCGTGACCACACATTTGTGAACATTTCAGCTTTTCCAGTCGCTGATGGCATCGTTTGGGATGCGGTAAATTTCCAAATTCATGGACCGACCGAGATTATTAATGTTCCAAATGTCCTCCGTGTTTCAATGGGTGATGTCGTTAAAAGTAATATTCATTCTGACGATTGGGATGTGCATGCCGTTGAATCGTTATTTACTGATTTGAAATATTATGCTGCCTTTAATGCTGAAGATTTGTACATGAATTCTGCGAGTTATGCCGATTTATATTGTTACCAGCATTGGGGCAACCACTTTCTCCATAAACCCAGTACCCTTCGGGGTCCTTTTAATTACACCCAATGGGAACATTGTCCGACCCCTTTGCCAGGTAGCTCCCAGTCTCTTAGAAATAAGTTTACTTATTTTACAGACTTTGATAGATCGAACCCTGGGTCCTAATATTTTAAATTAAACACTTCGTCCACTCAGAAAATCATGTTGACCCACACCAAATTGCTGTATTCGGGTTCCTTTTTGAACGCCTTAGCTGTAGGTGGGTATGAACATTGGCGGGACACCATTGACTTAAAATTATTTGGGGCTCCAAAGCTTGGCAGGTACAAGGCACAGAAGCCTTGCACCGTGCTTGCCTCATCCCGGCCCAGATTTTATTTTTAAATCAAACCATCTATCAAACAACTTGTTGGGGTTTGGCTACTTCCAAACAATTAAATGCACCTTCCATTCCTGGATTGTCTTCCACTCCCAAAAAGAGCTTGCATTTAAATATTTCCCTTGCAAATTTGCAAGCTTTGTTCCAGAACAATTCGTTTAATGTCTCTACGTTTGTTCAGTCACCCTGGTTGGCTTGGCCCATAGCATCTAATGCTTGCCAACTGCGTTTTCATGACACAGATCCTGGTTACAAACAGGATAGGCCGGACCCCAGGTTTTCTGGCTCTCGTACTGTTACAACATATTCTGTTGGTAAATTATGTAAACAGTGGTTGCAGCACTCTTCCTTAGATTCTGTTAAACAACATTTATCCCTCCTATCAGGCAACATTGATCTGTCCGATTTTGTTCTGGGGCCTCGTGGTCCTCGACCTAAGAGATTCATTTATGAAACTTATAATGAACTCTGGAAGCTTTCGCAAATTGAAGCTGCTTCCCGTCTTCGGGAAATAGATCAAGCAAATCTAGAAAAGGTGCTTGCTGTTGTTGACAATAGTATTAATACCCTGTCTTCCCGCATTTACACATTAGAGAATATTATTTCCTCTGTTGTTGATATTGTACAAGATGATGTTTCTGTGTTATATCATGGTCAAAATCAATTGCGTTCAGTAATGCAGTTTGCATGGACTTTGCAAACGCTTAAAATGGGTAAAGTTCCTTGGCACTTTTTGAACACCTCTGCCTTATTCTTGCCTTTTAATTTAACTGAAAAACAGCAGTTCATGTCCATGAAAGATGCAACATACACTCTATTGCATATCAAACAAATAGAGCCCTTAGCATTCTCTGTGGCGGAATTGGATTCTGCAGTGTGGTTAGTACACGGGGTTATTGCATTGCCTTTTTCTTTGTTTGAATTCAGTTCATGCATGAAACATTATCCTGTGGGCCGTTTTCAGCCCCTGGGCAGTGCCTTCCTGCATGAACTTTGGTCCCTGCCTTTCATGTATAAATGCCTTAGGGACGGTAAGGAGGTTTTTCTCACAGGGGAGTCATGCGATTCTACTGTGGGTCATTCCCTTATTTGCAAAAACATTAAATTGCACGGAGCTTGTAGTGTTTCGGCTCCAAATCTTGCTTGTGTTTTGAAGGGCATTCCTGCTCCTGCTATATCTCCTACTTTCACTGTGCTTGCAAATGGTAGCTATCTCCTTCTGAATAATCAGGACTGCTGTGGCATGCTAGCCGGCATACCCTATATTGTAACAGTTTCCCACAGAGTTGTCTGCTGCAAAAATGTGCTTTTTCCTCCCCCGCACGACATCATAGATAGTTCCATTTGGCCTTCCATTCCGACTTTGAAGGCGTATTTCAATAAATTGAGCAGAATAAAGGCGCTATTATTGAACCAGGAGGTTATGCTCACATCCGCCCGGGAGACTTTCATTCTCCAGGTGGCGAGTACCCACAGTGAAATACAGGCCCTTTTAAACACAAACCTCCCACAGCATTTCGGTGAACTGATTCACCGTGTTTTCAATGCATCACGCACCGAAGGTCTTGTGCACTTTTTTAAAGTTGTGGGCTCTGGCCTTGTTACCTCCTTTCAAACTATCTTTGGTATAATACCGGCTTTTATTCATTCCATTTTTTCCAGCGTCTTTGGCGGCTTTCCGTTGATCCTCGCCTTAGCGGCTGGTATATTGCTTTTGGTCTGTTTGCTATGCAATGGCTGCAATTCCTGGGGCCCTCCTCGACCACGGTCGACTCCGGATGCTCCGTGAGCGCATCCTCGCCGGCTTCGGCGTCCTGCCATTGGCAACACTCGGTGTGTCCTATAGACTTTCTTTTCGCTTTGCGTATTTCACTTGCGTGAAACCTGTGATGTCTTGCATCCGATGTCCTTTCTCATGGTCCTTGGATTATTGCCTCTCCAATACGTCTCTGTCTCAACCGGATTTTGTCCAGTTGGTGGGTCCCTTAGAGGCCCATTTAAGGGACTGTTCCGGTACTGGCTACATGGCGCATGCAGCTGCACTTGGAATTTTGGCACAATGGGATGTCTGGGCGGCTGCTCAGACTCTCCTACAACAAAGTTATATTGAGTATCACGCAAGTTGTCCCGCAATGCTGTTCGCTGCTCCCTCTTGCGAGGAACATGAATGCAGTTTTGATTTATTGGACTGGATGGCGTCTCTTTTTTCTGGGGATTCCAACAATGTCCTCTTGGAAGGTGTGGCGTTTTTCTGCACTTACACTCTATTTGATTAGGGGGCCTCCGCGTTCAGCGTCCTGCCTCACTGGATTTTTTATTCTGTGTTTTTATTTTTTTCTCTGTCCCAATCGTTGTCCTTCATTGGGGACTATTCCAGAACAGTCGTTTCCGTTCTGCTCCATCTATTTGAACTCTGTCTTTGTCCTATGTCTTCACCAATGGACTGACCAGGGGAAGGTGTAGTGTGGTTTGAGGCCTCTTTGTCTGCATTGCTAAGTTGGCTTAGGCCTGGCTGTCATGATGCCTCTTTGCGCACGTTACTTTGTGCCTTTGTTTTTCCAGCTTCTGCTTGTGCCCGGCTATTTTGGAACCGTCTGCCTTTTTGCCTTTCACCTTTCCTCCTGTTCCCTTTGGGTTTCGTCTGCACATCATGTACAAGGTCGAAAAACAATGTCCCTTGTTCTTGCTGATCTTATCAGCCCCTCGCACTTAGACATAACACTGAATGCAGCTGCTCTGGGGAAATTCGTGTGCTTTTAATATTGTGATTTTCACTGTTCGAGACACTTGGAGAAAAACCTTTCCAGAGAGAAGAGCTGTGCTTGTCTGATGATGTAAACCTTGCATCTAGATATTGAGGTATGAGGGTCTGCCCGACAAAGCCCAGAGGTCTTCTATTTTTATAATAAACTAGCTAATAGCACGGGGAGGGTGGTATGGTCATTTAGCCCTATATCCACTGCTTTACGAAATGCTTTCCCCGTTTGTATTCTATGGAATTGTAACTATGCTTATTATTTTATTCTTATGCATTATGCTGATAGTATTGGCACGTGTACTGTATCTTAGAGCACGATAGTTGAAATAAACATGTTAAACTATACAGTGTCTCTTATTACGCAGGTTGTGGACAAGTATGAGTGATTTATGAAAGGGTGTTCTTGCTCCCGCGAGTCCTGAGAGAGAGAGAGACCGTGTTCTGGGTTGTCTAATCATTGGTAGCATCGTTGCTAATGAGACGCTAAAGCTAGTTGGATTGGGATTGTGGGTACTAAGGTGCATGGTTGGCTCACCACTATACTCCGAGGTCCTATTATCCTGTGCATAGCTCTGTGTATGTGCAGAATCCCTACAACACAGCCTAACTTTTTTAAAGAATTTTCTTGTCCAAACTTATAAAGAAAGCCTTTAGATCCCCACTCCTTTACCATTTCTTCCAACAGGCCGCCCCATGTCAAACCCCCCCGGTTTACCTAGGAGGATTCTACAATTCTTAAACTGGAAAGCCATACAGTATGGCCTTAGGTCAGGAAGGGCCAAACCGCCCTTCTCCAGCTTGCGCCTCAGTTTCTTCCAGGCTAGCCTGGCTCCATTGGATGCCCAAACAAAACTAACTAATTTCCCCTGTAACTTGTCAATCATAGCTTTAGGAAACGTCAGAGGGATACAGTTAAAAAGATATATCAATTTAGGCAGTATCATCATTTTAATTAATTTCATTCTCCCATACAGGGTCAAGGGGAGATTCTTCCACATAGCGAGTGAATTGTCGATTTCTTTTGCTATCCTCTCCAGATTATGCTAGGGAATTTCCTCTAGTTTTTTGATGATACTAATTCCAAGATATCTAAAGTCACTCTGAACATTTCCCTTCCAATCTGGAACATTCAAACACATTATCCCAGTTTTCGCATTGTTTACCGAGTAACCGGATAGTGCCCCAAACTCTTTCACTAAAGCTTCCACCCTGGGAATAGTTAAAACCGGGTCTGCAGTAAAAATTACAAGATCGTCTGCGTATAATGCGATTTTATTTTTATAGGTGCCTGAGCTGAAAGCAATGACCTGATCGTCCTGGCCCAGCATCTGGGCAAATGGACGGCGGGGAACATGGCGGCTTTGTGCTAGACGACCGCGGGCGCCATTAGGTGGAAGCGGAGCTGCGAAAGCTGAGTTACTCCTGATAGCAGCCTGCAACGTACCGGGCTGGAATGCTGGCAGTACAGGTCTTCCCGTCCGCGGCTGACGCGGAGTCATCTGGCTCTTGGTCGCTACGGTGTGGCCCTTCGGGGTCTCGGTGGAGAAAGGCAGCTACAGAGCTCCAACGTTGCAGGGAGGCCGGCGCAAGGTCCGGGGGCAGAGTCAGCACAAGTTGAGGCGGCCTGCAATCCCTCGAGGCAGTGTTTGGTGGCAGGTCTTCCTCTCTGGGAGACCATAGGAGGAGGGAGCCGGGTGAGAGAGTGAGTTACATTGAGGAAGAGTGGGTAAGAAGTTCCTATCCCCTGCCTATGGAGAAAAGCGTCCCAAAATAAAGTGAGGTCGGATATAAACCCTCTAGGTACACCTTGAGAACCAGGAATATTGGTGGGGGGTAAGGCCGGTTTTTTACCTGTTTCTCTAGCATCAGATCCCCTTTTGGACGCAGTACAGGAAATAAAGGACACGGCTAAAGGAAGACGAGGTCGGCAAGGTGGAGGGAGTCTCCAAAGTAGGAAAACAGGTAGAAAAGAATAAAAAGGCAACTACTAGTCCCATCAAAATAACACCCTCGCTTAAGTGCAGAGGGGAAGTTCGGGGGAAGTGACTCTTAAAAACACGGGAGCAGAGGCGCTTGATATGGATCTCAATGTTACTGAAAGTGGTACAAGCAGAGCCTCCTATCAAAATGAACTCGAAATTGATTCTGTAACAGCTACAATTCCTACCAGTAATAGGTTTGAAGCTCTGGCAGTGATGGGCTTACCAGAAGAGTCTGAAGAGTCTGAAGGCATCCATAGAAGGAGGGGTAAGAATGATGAAAGAGGAGAAGGGACTCTGGGGAATGCAGGGTAAACAGCCCTTACTATGAATCCGTCACCCTGCATGTTGTTACAACGCGGTCATTACAACGACCACGTTGTAACAACGCATACCATTACCCCGCAAGGCGTAACAATGACTTGCGGAGGGGGGAGAAGGTGTTGGATTTAAAATCCAATACCTTCCCTACTGTCTGCACAGACTGGAGTTGGAATAGGAAATTATACTATTCCAACATCCAGCGCCCCCCTCTGCAAGTCATTGTAACGACTTGCGGGGTAATGGTACTCGTTGTAACAATGCGGTCGTTGTTACGACTGCGTTGTAACAACATGCAGGGTGACGGCAAGCGTAATGAAGAGGCATATTCGAGAATGCAGATGACTCACTGGCAAGTATTTTATTGGGGCTGAAGAATGAAATCAAAAATCGTTTTGAAGTATCGGAAGCTAATCAGGTCGGCATACAAGCTTCCTGCTCTGAGCTAACACAAAAACTAGATAAGGTTACCCTCCGTACTAAGATCTTGGAAGAAGAGGTGGGAGCAATCAAATAAGCTGTGACACAAAATGCCTCAGAGATCTCTAAGATGGCCAAGAGAAATCAAAGCCTAAGGAACGATCTCGAGAGATTGGAGAATCATTCCCGAAGGAATAATTAAAGACTCTTGAACATCCCAGAAGCTGAGGAGGGATCGGACATGAAGGCCTTTATAATCAATATACTCCGGAACACGGTCCTGAAGTATAACAATGATATAAACCTTGAGCAAGGCATTCAAAGAGCACATAGAGAGCCCTTCCGTCGTAACCCCCAAAGGGTTAAAGCCAGGATGATTTTGGTGGACTCTGGACTTCCTCTCATACACCATCAAAGAGGCAATTCTTAGCGGGGCCCTAAAAAATGGACCGTATTCAGTCAATGGTTATTCGGTTGCAATCAGGTCAGATATGTGTAAATCTACATAACAGAGGCAATGGGAGTTAGGAAATAAGAAGGAGGAGCTATGGAAGCTTGGGGCCAAGGTCCAATTAAAATTCCCCACAATGCGACGCATAATGTGGGATAACCAAATGTATAACTACTGCTCAGTAGGAGATGTAGATGCACTAATAGATACAATAAAAAAGAAGCAAGAATAGGCTAAATGATAAGCAGTTGACTATCGACAGGCTGTCAGGAGTCTGTGATAATGCAACTTGGATTGTTTAAAACGCGGCAATATGTTCTTTTGTTTCTCACTGTTTTTTTATTTTCCCCAAATGGTTTGCCCATTAGGCATTTTTATGCCTATAAAGATAGGAAGGGTTCCCCAGGGCAGGATTAGAGGGGTGGGGTGGGGTGGTGGTGGAGGGGGGGAAGGTGCACGGGTGGGGAGCAGTGGGGTAAAAACAAAAAAAAAGTCCTCGTTATCACTTAGTCAGGAAAATTTTTGTGAGTCAGCGACGATGCAGGAGGGGCGAACTAGAGAGGGGGTATGATGGCCAATTTAGATATTCTTACATGGAATGTGAATGGTCTTAGGTCAAGATCTAGGCAAAGGGCAGTGCTGAGGTACCTGGAATAAAGCCAGGCACATATTATGGTGTTACAGGAGACGCATTTGGTAGCAAGTGAGAGTAAGGAACTATTTCATAGGTATGGCTGGGTCCAGAATTTTTTAGTCTCCGATCAAGTACAATGCTGTAAGGGGGTCACGATTTTAATAAGGAGGGGTGGAGGGATCGAGCTTACGTTCTCAAGTACGGATAGCTCCGGTAGATGGGTCTTAGCCGGTATGAAATGGGCACACTGCAAATTTATTTGTGTCAGCTTTTATGGCCCCAATGAGGACAACCCACAGCATATTGTAGATCTGGAGCTAAGATTAGTTGACGCTTTGGTCCCTGTGATTGTGGGGCGGGATTTTAATATTTTGTTGGATCCCGTTCTGGATCGTTTCACATGAAGGGATAGTGCCCCGGTACGTAGAACGAGATATGCCCTGAAGAACTTGATGCCGGATCTAGGGTTAGTGGATGTTTGGAGACATCTGAGAGGACAGTCGAGAGGCTATACCTACCATAGCAAAAAATATCACCACTATTCTAGATTGGATTATTTTTTGGTTCCAGCTCACATTTCGGATCACTCAGCTGTCACCATGACACTACAGGTTCCAGGAACAAAGACCAAAATTTGGTGGACACTAAAACGTGCTCTTCTCTTAGATGAGGGGGTGGTGCTTACTCTAAAAAAGGCGACATCAGAGTACTTTTTGATTAATAAAGACACCGCCACCCCTGGAGTAGAGTGGGATGCTTTCAAAACATTCATACGGGGGTTTTAAAACGTCTCGGATGCTCTAAAGGAAGAGAAGAGAAGGCAGAACTAGCAGGTATGGAAAGAGAAGTAGGTGTCCTTGAGGCCTCTTTACAATCTGTAAGTGAGGGGGAAGATAGGTTGGGGTTGGCAAGAAGACTAGAAGAAGCACAATTAAACTACAAAACTCAAATTGGATTCCAAGTGTAAGGCAAGGTGGCAGACTGGGAATATGAGGAAAAAGCCAGGGAGTTATTGGCTTGGAAAGCCAGGGTTGAAAGAACAAGGAATATGATCAGAGAATTGAGGGGACCTTCGGGTGAGGGGTTCGATAATTGGGAAGGAATGCAGAATCACGTGGTCTCACTCTTTTCTCAAAGATTGGTTGGGGGTGATTGGTCTCCCTGTACTGACTAGTGAAGGGAAAGAGAGTATGGAAGTACAAATTACTCAGGTAGAGATCAGGGGGGCCATGAAGAGAACCAAGAATGGGAAGGCTGCTGGCTTTGATGCCATTCCCTCAGAGGTCTATAAATCACTAATAGAGGAAGTTCTCCCAGTTTGGGAGAACCTGTTTAACTTGGTGTACATGGGGAAGGCGCGGGTCTCGGAATCATGGAAAGAAGCTACCATGGTCCTGATCCTAAAACCAGCTAAAGATCCTGGGAAGGCAGAATCGTATTGCCCGATATCCCTGCTGAATGCTGACAATAAGATCTTTGTCAGCATTTTAGCAGGAGACTGGCTAAATTGGCTCCCCAGCTTATACATCTTGATCAAAAAGGATTTATTTCTGGGAGGCATTTCCATGAACAGACCCAGCAACTAATTGGTAGTATAGACCTGGCTACATCGAGGTCGATACCCTTGGCGGTAATTACATTGGATGCCGCCAAGGCTTTTGACCGTGTCTGTTGGGCCTATTTGTGGGAAGTTTTGGTGGCAATGGGGTTTGGCCCTTGTTTCATAACAACACTGAAAGCCTTATATGAGCAAACAACAGCTAGGATTCTTCTTAATGGCTCCCTCACTAAACATTTCCCGATCTCCAGGGGAACGCGGCATGGTTGCCCTATCTCGCCACTGCTGTTTGATATTTATATCGAACCATTTGCCCAGATGCTGCGCCGGGGCGATCAGGTCATTGCTTTCAGCTCAGGCACCTATAAAAATAAAATTGCATTCTATCCGGACGATCTTGTAATTTTTACTGCGGACCCGGTTTTAACTATTCCCAGGGTGGAAGCTTTAGTGAAAGAGTTTGGGGCACTATCGGGTTACTCGGTAAACAATGCGAAAACTGGGATAATGTGTTGGAATGTTCCAGATTGGAAGGGAAATGTTCAGAGTGAGTTTAGATATCTTGGAATTAGTATCATCAAAACACTAGAGGAAATTCCCCAGCATAATCTGGAGAGGATAGCAAAAGAAATCGGCAATTCACTCGCTAGGTGGAAGAATCTCCCCTTGACCCTGTATGGGAAAATGAACTTAATTAAAATGGTGATACTGCCTAAATTGATATATCTTTTTAACTGTATCCCTCTGACGTTTCCTAAAGATAAAAAGTAATTTCAGTGGTTTGCAAAGTGATAGGATCGGAGGTCAGCACCCGCCCATCTACAGTTTGTACTACTTCGGCATTTTCTTACTTTTGAGGGTAGGCTCAAGGTTTTGCAATCAACAAAATTATCCAAAGCTCCAGAGACGAGCAAGGCTACTATATTGTGGTGGATCTCCGGTGTAGGGTACAGATCCATCTTTATGGTGAAATGCGAGATGTGGTAGCAAACCCAAGACCTCAAGGAGGGGATTTTCCTTTTTTATTTTTTTATTTAATTTTTATTTTTATTAGCCATAAGTATAATACAATACCGCACAAAGAAGCACAAAAGTACATACCATTGACCAAATCCCTCCCCCAAAAAAAAGAAGTGCCGTGAGAACACAAAGGGTAGAGCTGGCTGTACAATCGGAGAAATATATAAGAAAATATAGATATCTGTATTAGCATAACTAATTGCAGTAGCTAACACACAAAAAAATGTATGCATAACACAAATTCTATTCCCATTGAACACTAGACCATACCCGCTTAAATTTTAACCAAGCGCGCTGGCCTTTGGCTTTGGCTAATGCCAACTCCATTTCGTAAATATCCCTGAGCAGGACCCAAAATTCCTTAATACTGGGACTTGTTTCTTGAATCCAAACTCGAGCAATACACAAACGGGCACATACAATTATAATTGAAACAACTAATCCCGTAAGACTGCCCCGATCTTGTATTGCCCCCAATACTATTTCCTTCTCTGTCATCTGAATGTCATGACCGACCAGCATTGAAAAGACGCCGTTAATATCCGACCAAAATGAGTTCAACCTTGAGCACGTAATAAACATATGTCGTAAGTCAGCCGCATGCTCTTGGCATTTTGGGCAGTATGTTTTGGAGGAAGATTGATTCAGAGCCCATTTAGAGATGAACTCTGGGGTATAGTACAGCATAAATATAACCCTATACTGCTGCAATATTATAGTGTTTCCAAAAAAGGGGAAATCAGTAGAGGAAATGAGCTCATACCGGCCTATATCACTGATTAATGCCGATGCTAAAATCTTTTCAAAGATCTTAGCTTCTCGTTTGGCCCCAGTCATCCACCTATTAGTTTCAGAGCAACAGCATGGCTTTGTCCCTGGTCGAGAACCGGCGGCTCACATTAATACAGCTATCGCCGCATTTGATGTCTCCGGTCAACTAAACCAGCATATCGGGATGCTGATGCTGGACGCCGAGAAGGCCTTCGACCGGGTGGTTTGGGGATCTTTATGGTCAACAATGACAGCGCTTGGTCTCGATCGAGGATTTATCCCGGCAGTCCAGAAGCTTTATAGTAACCTGACTGCTTCTGTCAAGCTTAATGACCTTTCCTCATCTTATTTTTCTGTTCAAAGAGGCACGCGACAAGGGTGTCCTTTATCCCCGCTACTGTTCGCTCTCTATATTGAGCCTTTTATAAAACACTTGCTACACAACGCAAGGATTTCTCCAGTGCTTCTTAATGGTTTAGAACTTAAGTTAACCGCATATGCTGACGATATTGCAGTCTTTTCAACCAGACCGGAAGATGCTATTGTCGAGATTACGTTAGAAGCCCAGCGCTTTGGGTCCTTCTCAGGCTATAAACTAAATTTAAATAAGGCGCAGTCAATTTTGAATTATCAACCTGATACGGCCCCAGTCGCACTGGGGGTTACCAGAATAGCAGCACACTTAGGAGTTTGTATACGTAGTCCAGTAGACGAGGTGATTGCACTAAATTAAAGAGGGTGGTGGAAAAATTGCGTAGCTGGCACCGACTTCCCCTCAGTATATTTGGGAGGTGTAATATTGTAAAAATGAACATTCTTCCTAAGTTCTTGTACTTGTATCGTACAATTCCATTAAGGGTGCCGTTGGCATTTTTTAAGCGTTTAGATGGTGCTATAGGTAGTTTTATTTGGAGTTATCGGCGTGCAAGGAGAGCCCTTCGGTATATTAAGCTGTCATATAAACAAGGTGGCTTTAAGCTCCCAGATTTTAAATTATATTTTTGGGCCGCATTTGTTGGCCGAATTCAAAGTTTGCTTAAGGGACCCGGAACTAGTACGGTTTGGCTTTCATACCAATTGGCTTGCGGGGCTGACACAGGGTTTTTGCTCTATAAAACCACCGACCCCAATTACTATAAGAGGGTTCGATTTAAGGTAGTTAGAGACATTGTTAGGATATGGCATGACATATGTAAGGCATATTCACTACCAGAGCTGCATGCATACTCTATGTTATGGGGAAATCCCGCATTATCGGGCATATTTCACGACCCTGTTGAGAGAGGGTGGCAAAATAAGGGTATAGTACAGCTGGATCAGCTTTATGATGGACAAGGTTTCCGGTCATTTGGTGCTCTGAAAGAAGAGTATGGTTTGCCACAAAACACATTCTTTAAGTATTTGCAAATTAGGGATTACTTTACCCGTGGTCTGGGTTTATTGCAGATGCTTAGTCCGTCTGAGGTGCTATCTGCACTCTTTCAGAACTCAGGCCGAGGGTTTATTGGTAAAGTGTATCAGAAACTTCTAGCTACTGCTTGCGATGATGGCATAGTGATTGCAGCAAAGTTAAGTCGGATTTTTGAAATTACTATAACCAAGGAGGAAGTACAGGAATCCTTGGAAACCTTAGATACAGCAGTAGCTTCAGTGAATCTGAAGGAGGGGATTTTCCATGTGATCACAAGGTCCCCTTCTCTGCCTTTTTGTGCTCTCTAGTTTTCTGGAAGAGCCTCCAAGGTACTAATGGTCTTAGCAGGTGACATTCCAGTGGTTTTATTCCTGGGCTTGATAGGATACTCCTTTACCAAATGCCCATTTTTACCACAGTATAAGCACTGCCCATTTCGTTTTTGCATATCTTTCTCTTCCTTGGATAGGGCTGGGTGGACTGACCCTATTTCCCTGTGTTCCCTGGTATTATCATTCCCTGGGCTGGAAGGGGTTGAACGAGAGCAATCAAACCTAGGGAGTGGCCAATAGCTCTGTCTACAATCCCCTTTCTGTTCGGCTAGATGGTGGTCAAGCCTCAGAGTGAGATTGAGAAGTTCCACACAGGCGTGTGGCTGTGGATCAATTTGTGCTAGAATGTCTTTGAGTTCATCTTTCAAACCTTGGTAATAGACCACCAACCTCTTCTTCTCTGGCCAGGCTGTTTCTGCCACTATGTGGTTAAATTGTGTCAGATAGGTAATGAGCTCTTAGTTCACTTGCTTGAGTTGTAATAACTCCCTGTCAGACAACAAGGTAGCTCCCTTCTGTCGAATAACTTTTCAAATTCCTTAACGAATTTCACCGAATCATAGAGGATTGGGGTGTCTCCCCTAACTAAGGTTATGGCCTAGGAGGCAGCATCTCTCACTAAGTAAGAGATGAGAAAGGCAATTCGTGATTGGGCATCTGGGAAGGATGCTTGTCTACACATGAAGTGCAACACTATCTGTGTAAGAAACACCTGCACCTTTCCTGGGTCACCTGAAAACCTTTCTAGGGCTGCTAGTGGTATCTGGGGTGGAACAGTTACAGAGATGTTTGTGGGTGGAACAGCCCCCTTTGCGCCGTCTGGCCCTGCTGCATGCGTCTGTACTAAACTTGGCTACTTTCCTAATGGAACGTCAAAGGGATTCCTTTCTGTTCCTCTCCTTGACACTACCCTATGCTGTTGGTGTATACTTTATCAGCTAAAGCTGGCGTAGTTGCTTTGGGCTCCACCAGTTCCTGTTGGTCCTGCACTAAGGTTTTCAAAACATCATCTAACAAGGCCATTCTGTTATCTGGCAAGCCAGGAGGAATGATACTCGTGGGCTTGCTATTCGGTCAGAGACGTCTTCCTAATTCCTCAGGGCTTGCTCGATGAATGCATAAGTCAGCCTCTAGGCAGCATCAAGTCAGAAAGCCATTATGGCACAGACTATTGGTGTGGCCAGGTGAGAGAAAGGGTGTGGGGGCAGGAACAGCTGGGAGGGAGACCTGTGAAGACAACACAAACAGTTTGTAACTGAACTACAACCTCCCTCTCTATAATGCTTAGACATAAGTTTTCTATTTCCTGTGTTAGTGGTCTGCCAATCTTGCTGTCCGATGGAGGAGTGTCTTGGGGCTTAGTAGAACAAGCAATTCCTTAAAGAAAAAGTACACACATATCTATTAACCTCTACTCATCTTATCAAGCCCTTACAGTTCTTAGTTTTGGGAAGACACACTACCTCCAGTACACCTACCTTCCACAGTACAGTTGATGCTTTATGGGTTGCCTCCAAGTAAGTCTGCAATAAAGGGAGCAACAGCTATTACTCCATAGATTGCTTAAGCCCTTCCCAGTTTGTAAGGTAGCACTTAAATGTTTCACAATGTACCTTGCGGGACCAGCCTCGCTTATGTACAGTCTTATTACAGGTCACTAGCACTTTGCAGTGTGCTTAACAGTCTGAGGATTAGAGTTCTAACAGTTAAAAAAATGCAGCATGTATAATACTATGTTCAACAATTATGGTAGCACTACGGCGCTCTTACCGCAGGAGATCCGACCCATCTCCCTGTTCTATGGGTGCAGTCAAGCGGTCATACTCAATATGTTCCTGCTTTGTCATGGCCTCCCAGCGAGCTTCTGCATCTGAGTCGGGCAGTCGAAGAACAGGTGGTGTCTCTATCAGGCCCGGTCGATTTGATGTGCATCACCGTGGCAGTAGCTGGAGCCGTCAAACGAAATAGTGAGTGTGTGGTCTAGGGAGACGCTCTATTTATAACCAGAGCCCCTTCCAAAGTGGCTGCCGCTCGTGGAATCATGAGACATGAAGCCCCAATGTTGCAGGAACACTCGTAGGGTCCACAGGTGCCCAGAAACTTGCAAAGCATTGCAAACGGAGACAACAGAATGGAACCATGATAACCAAAGCACTTTAGTCAGAGCGCTCAATCACAGGAGAATGCTCCATCACTAAAGACCAATGGTTCAAAATACCCACTGTTTAATATGCCAGTGAGTCATTTGGAGGGCAGAACATGCGGTAGCACAGCAGCCAAGGCTTGGCCCTTGCAAAGGCTCCATGGATCTTGCCACAGAGAGGCACAGAAAGGAAAACCAGGCCCCCAACCTCAGGTAACCTACAGCCGTCTGTCATGACCATGACAATAAGCAAGCAATGTGACTTACCACGGCCCATCCATGCCGCCGCTGTATCTCCCCCTCCAACTGCCTCTGCAGCAGAACCGGCCTCGGCACTGGTGGTCTGTGCGTCTAGAAAAAAAATTACACATTTCTTAGAAGCCAAATACGCCACCCCTTATTTTTTTTAATAAAATAAAATATAATCGCAATACATTACTACAGTTCTGTTAGCAGTATCTTCTATCAAAAATATCACTCTGTGCATTTTGTTGGTTGACAATGTTAGAAAAGCCAGGCAATAAAGTCAACCAAAACCTTTTCGTAATAGTGAGGCAGAGCTGCAGCCTGTGATGATGATGACTCTGAGTCACTGAAGTGCAATGAAGTGGTGGAATAATGGTTAATGAAGGACATATGGTGGTGGGAAAATGCAATGGGACCTCTTAATTTCCAGCCATGCTGCACTGTCATGGACACTGCTGGTATATTGTAAAAATGTATTACAGCACAACATTGGGAGGGTGGTCCATGACCATGGCAACTTTCTCGAAAAAGATAGCCTTTGTTCTCAACAAACATGTGTGCTGAATATTTTAATACTAGCTTACTTGGGCCTGCAATTTTCAAAGTGGACAGTAGAGTACCAAACATCTGCTAGTCTTACAGTACCACACGATATATAGGGGAGAGGGAAAATTTACTAACAAAGCAGAAGAAAACTATAGACTAGTACAGACAGGAGAAAGTCAGCTACAAGGAGGACAGAGGAGCCTGCAATGGCTTCCTAAATAATCAGCCAAAGCAAGCACTGATGAGTACCATTAGGTAGCACTGAGCACCTGGCTAGCTCAACTGGATCACATAATAATATTAGTGCAAACTTAACTCACCTCTGAGTGTGAGCAGCATGCTGTTCGGATTATTAAGTTAGCATTGTAGAACACAAACACAACAAATAATAATTACTCATCGAGCCCTGCAATCCCCAACCTAGCAGGTCAAGCAGGTCCTGCTCGTGGTCTATGATATCTGCCCAAGAGTGTGTCAGCTGCTGTTGGGTGAGCTGGATGTGGGTGGTGTGACGTACACATCGGTGCACCCCTCCAAATGCAGCCGATGCTCCCGCAGGAGGTACCCACTTCCAGGCATGCCACCTGCAGCCAGCACGGAGGGAAGGTGGCACTGCAGAAATAAACCTAGTGGGGCCATCTCCACCTCAGAAAAAAGTACACAGGGCTGTACCCCTTTACAGTGCAGCTGACCGTAAGGCAAGCGGCTGCTAGTTGTTTGGGGGGGCTCTGCCGCTCCTCTACTCACTATGACCTGCCATGGTGTTGGGTGGGGGAAAAAAAGAAAAGAATCAGGAAAAGGAAAAGGAAGGAAGGAGGTAGGAAATGAGGAAGCAAAGGGGAACATTTTAAAAGTACAAAAAAGTCACAGAAAAAATGAAAACAAACGTAAAATACACAATCACAAAGGCACCCTAATATGCTAAATAAAATGAGGAGTAGATAAGTTTGATAGGGGGAGAATTGAAAAGATTAGGCAGGATTGCAAAAACAGGCTGAGCACCATGAACAGAACAGAAAACAAGATGGCCATGCCCATGCGAACCGCATGCTACATTTCGCATGCAGTTTCCGGTGCGAGAACACACTGCATACAATTTGAAACATCACATGAACAGATGCGGAGAGCAGTTCCGCCTGCTTGTGGAATTCCACATAGCCCAGCAGAGTTTTTTGGGCACTACACAGAGCTCTGCATAGCGCTACCCCGCAAACTCCACCCGGGCCTATTAACAACATCATTAACGTATAGTTACCGGTTGGGTGCAAGCACGCATCCCTGTCTCACTTCCCTTTTTATGGGGATGGATTCTGTAAGTTCACCATGTGGGCCCCAGTGGACTTTGGCATAATTAACCTGGTGTACCCTGGTTATCTGTGTTAAAATCTGTGTTAAAAGTTCATCAGGTACTCCTTGCTTTTTAACGAGGCCCATAAAAGGCCCATCGGGCCAAGATCAAAGCCGCCTACTGATAAATAAATGCAACGTATAGGTGCCCCCCCCTCAATTTAATGTACCTCCAACAATATATAGGAGGCTGGAGACCTGGTAAATTGTACTGACACGCGTCCTGAACCCCCCCTGGTAGGGTGACAAGATGTTATTTTCGTCCGTCCAGGCATTCATTTTGTTCAGGGCCTGTCTGGCATATATTTTTCACAGGGTATCTAAGAGACTTATAGGTCTATATTTCCAAGTTAATCTCTACTCCCTTTTTAAAAATGGGGACTATTTCAGATCCTCTCCATGACAGGGGGACCAGGGCTCCTGAAGCCACTGCATTACAGAATAGTTTTACATTTGGTGCCCATACATCCTTATCATTCCTGAGTAGATCCCCAGAATTTTGTCCTGTCCTGGATCTTTTCCCAACCTAATGGCATTGATGCCCCCACTTGTGTCTTCTAGGCTGAAATGAGCTACTTAGTCTATACCATTACTTAAAAGGCAATTCAGTGTCTATTGAGATGCCTGGGCAGCAAAAATGTTTAGTCCAGGCGCCTGGGTCTAGATAAAGCTGCGTACAGGTACTAGGTAGCTACATCTGTGGTATATTTGCATTTTGCTGCCTGGATCAGATCGTTCCAATTGGCCTCTTCCTTTTCTCTTACTTTTGCCTATGGATAGTGCTTTCTTATAGTTAGACCTGATCTCTTGTGCAACGTTTGCGCTTTTGGGGCCTCATTTATGGGATTTTGGCATAGAGCAGCACAACAAGGCACCTTGCTGCACTGCCCTACCCCACAATAAAAGAGCAGGAATGCACCATATTTATGCAATATGGTGCATTCCTGTCTTTCTCCCTGTGCTGGTGCCATTTTGGCAGCCTAGCACCAATATAGGCACCCTTGCACCATGGCATGCATGCAGGATTGTTTTTGTGCAGGAAGGGGCACCTTCCTTCACAAAACAAATCCTAAGAGGTGTACGTCTCTTTCTGTGTGTGCTTTAGAAAGAGGAAAAAACGAGGACAAATAAACATATTTCTCCTTGTTATGCCTCACCTCAACAGGCGCAAGGCTTTGGCACTTTCCCATGTTTACATAATTCTGTAAATATGGGGCAGCGCCAAAATCTATGGGTGTTGCGTGGGCAAACCCACCGCAATGCCCATGGAAAGCCTCCCAGGCGCAGAGTTTGGCAAAGCAGTGATTTGCACTGCGTTGCCTTACTCAAGATTTATGAGGCCACTCAAAGCCACACAGAGTGGCTTTGTGTGACTTCATAAAACTGATTCAGAGCCCTGCATCATGCATGTGCCACTTTATGTGGTGCAAAAGTGATGCAGGGCTCTCATAAATAAGCAACCAAGTTCTTTAGGGCTTTGAGTAGTAGCTGCTTGGCCACTTGACACTCCTCCATGTGCAATGGATTGCAGGGGGGTGCTTGAGTGTTCCTCGTCCTGCCTTTTGGGGGGCATATTGGTTAAATATGGTTTTAGATGTACAACCAGGGAGCGATGGCTTTCTGTGATAGGACATCTGGGGAGAGTAATCAATGAATTGACACATTGCCTCAGAAAATACATTATAGATTTTAGCCATGGCATCCAGATTATTCACTATTAATGGCCACTTAACGGACCTTTGGTTATTTCCATTGTTTGGTTGTGTTAATAATGGGCCCCTAGCCTGTGTCTTTGCCTCAGAGAAAATCCCTGATTACTCTAGGCATAGTGGGAAATTATCAATCTCTTCCCTACTGTCTGTTTAAAAATCTATTAGCCTATCCCAAATGGTTACACTAATCAGTATATAATCAATCTTCAATCAAGCATTCCCTATTTTAAATGTGAATGCGCTGGGGCTGTCAGAGTCCATGCTACCATTGCATTCTCTAAGCCCGTGTGCTAATGCAAAGTGTGCCAGTTGCGTGGCCGCTACAGTACATGGTATCGAAGAGCTGGCTTCTAAAGGGGGATTACCTCTTGCTATATGCTCTTCCTCCAGAATCAGATCTAGTCCACTTATTGGCTCATACGTACAATTAAAGTCACTACCTACAATAACTGTATCTTTGTAGCTTATGCTGGTAAGAGCTCTGTCCAGTGTTTCCACCACCGGAGATCCCACATTACTCTTCCTTGGCCTTGCGTAAACATTAAACAGATGTACTTGGGTTCCATTCAGTGTTTTTAAAGTTACTCTGAAGATATTCAGTTAGTCTATGACCAGCAGATCAGCAGTTACATTTAAAGAAATCTTTATCCATAAAGCCAGCCATCCCGATGGTATTCCACTCAACGAGGACACTCTGTTTATATAGAATGTTTTGTAACCAAGTTTATGTGGAGTTTCCCATAGCCAGGTCTCCTGGAACAAGTAGAGATGGAACTCATTGGTGCACTCTTCCAATCTGGGTGCATCAGTTTCTGTCTTAATCCTGCTACATTCCAGGAAACTAAATACATAGACTCTAACCTTGTGTCTTGTGGTCCATAGAATTCAGGCTCAGGCCCTTCCTCCCTTCCGATGTTTAAGCAGTGGTTCCCATTGTCTCTCCCCAGAGTACCCTACTAGGGCTAGTATCTGGGCTCCTTGGGGCCGATTCACAGAACTAATCTGAGACAAAATCCTAAACTTACTACTTTTGGTATTCACAGAAGGGATTTAGTAGTAGTAAAGTTAGGATTCCTCACTTTACTACTACTAAATCCCTATTTTGAATACCAAAGGTCGTAAAATTAGGGTTTGTCTCAGTTTAGTATTAGTAAATTTAGGAATCCTAACTTTACTACTACTAAATGCCTTCTGTGAATACCAAAAGTAGTAAGTTTAGGATTTTGTCTCAGATTACTTTTGTGAATCGGGCCCATAGTTGCTAATTGCCACTGATAGTATAATTGATTGGCAGTAGAAACGATATGTGGCTGGGCATTGATAAGTCAATCTACTGCCTCAAGATTTACCATAGCATGGCTATGTGCAGGTAATTTAACATGAATGCTGGAATCCCCAGTGTGCTGTCTGAGCCAGTGGATGGTCTGTTCAGTTTCAACTTTATTGGTGAGTTTGTCAGTGGACAGGATCTTAGATCCAAGGAGATCAGTCCATCAACTACATTTTCGAATCTGAAGACAAAGGCAATGTTATCATTGATTCCATTGCCACTGGGTAATTGTTCTACTTTAGTTCTGTCAGAGCGCACAATTGATAGGCATTGGCGGTTGCGCCTAATCCAGTGAATAACCATATTTTTAAGTGAGTCCCCATCCTCCCAGTTGCCTTGCCTTAATTTTGGAACATTTATCATGTCCACAACCACACGATGTATAAACAACCACACAGCAACTCCCTGGCCTGTTTCCATTCAATGCAATAAGAGGAAATGGACCACCGAGTGGATAGTCATGATAAAATACGAGCTTCATCAGGAAACCAACTAAGACCCAATAACAAGGACCTGGTTTTCGGAGTACACCTTACAAACACTGTTGTCCAGGCCAACAAACTAGTGCACAAGGATTAGTCTGCTGCAAGGCCATTCTTACCATAAATAGCTGTTGATGTCCAGAGATGGAGCCAAGGGGGGTGGCCCTGCCCTGGCTCTGTCTGGTGCTGACGAGTGCAATATGGGCCTGCCCTTGGTCCGGGATGTGCCTGGGCACGGCCCGCGCCAGGGGAGCTGGAAATGCACTAAATAGCACTGTGGTCCTGGGAAGCAGCTGGCAGCCACTCCTCCTTGGCTCAGAGATGTGGGACAGCGAGTCCCTTCCTCTTGTAGCAAGAGTATCTGGCACAGCGGGAGCTGAAAATACGCTAAATAGCACTGTGGGGCTGGGAAGCAGCTGGTAGTCCCTCCTCCTGGCATTAAAGCTGTGGGACAGCGAGTCCCTTCTAAGTGCGGCAAGAGTATCCCATGCCGCAGGAGCTGGAAATGCGCTTAATAGCGCAGCAGCGCTGGGAAGCAGCTGGTGGCCCCTCCTCCTGGGCTCAGAGTTTTGGGGCAGCGAGTCCCTTCCAATTGCGACAAGAGTATTTTGTTACTAATCTTCTCAACCTATGAGTATCAGTAGATTATGTCTTTAATAAAGCATATTTATCAATATCCAGGCTTTTTTTGTTGCTATATGTGTTGCACCACAATATTGCAGTTTTAATATCGACCTCCATTTGCAGCTACTCCTCAATATTGACTACAACGTCAAGGTAAGTAGATGTGAAGTTACAATGGCAAATGTATTTTTACCTATATATGCTCACCTTGATGATGTAGAGGTAGTCAATATTGTGGAGTCTATAGATGGGCAGGCTGATATTATTTACCTCAGTATGGTGATCTACAACCCGTTGTGTGTATGATAGATGTTGTGTTGTGGTAAATAGTTCTGCAGCTGTTATTACAGCATCTAATGTATTGAGAGTTGGAAGTACATAAACAGTAAGTGTTAGACTTGTCATCCTTAAGGTGGTCTTCCCCCAAACGTTTTGCTTTTTACCTCAATGTTTTACTAAATCTTTTTGATGGCCTTACGACTCTGAGCACTTTACCACTGCTGACCAGTGCTAAAGTGCATGTGCTTCTTCCCTAAACATGTGTGTAATTCGAGTATACCTGATTGGCATATTTGATTTACCAATAAGTCCTTTGGAAAGTGGTATACCATATACACAGGGCATGTAAATCACATGTTACTAGTGGACCTGCAGCACTGATTGTGCCTCCCACACCAGTAGCATTTACAAGCTGCGTCAGGCCTGCCATTGCAGTGCCTGTGTGTGCAGTTTACTGCTACTTCGACTTAGCATTCAAAACTACTTGCCAAGCATTAAACTCACCCTTTATTACAAATAAGTCACCCCTAACGTAGACCCTAGGTAATCCTAAGGGCAGGGTGCTAAGAAGGTAAAAGGAAGGACACATACTTCAAGTTTTGCATGTCCTGGTAGTGAAAAACAGCTAAATTCCATTGTTTTTGTGCTCCACGCCATTCCAGTTTAGACCCAGCCATATGCAAATCAGTCTTGACTCTGCTCCCTATGGGAACAGTTCAGTCCGAACTGCCATGCCAGGTCCTCCCTGGATCAGAAACAAGCATCCTGGGACCAGAATCCGGATTTCACCCTTCATCAGCCAGGCCAGCTTGGATGTGGTGGCGTAGCGAGCAAAGGACCCACGTCTGGGCATACCCTTCCCAATTCGGGCAACAAATGCAAAAAGAACAGATGATGGACGGAATGCTGAACCAATCAAACATTCATCCTCAGTCAAAGATCTGGGTTAAATCAATTTTTTTTGCACGCCTCGCCATTCCAGTTGAGACCCAGCCATATGGAAATCAGTCTTGACCTGCTCCCTATGGGAACAGTGCAGCCCGAACTGCCAGGCCAGGTCCTCCCTGGATCAGAAACAAGCATCCTCAATCATTCAAGAAATCAGGATTGGTAAAGGGCAGCTACTCACCCGCGAGGGTCTCAAGGCGCTGGGGGGAGGAGGGCGGCTCCTTTCAGTGCTGGGGTCATCCGAAGAGCCAGGTCTTGAGGTTCTTCCTAAACTGGAGCAGTGTAGGGACTTGCCGGAGGTAGAGGGGGAGGTCATTCCAGGCCTTGGCTGCGAGGTAGGAGAAGGACTTTCCTCCCTTTCTGGTCTTGTAGATGCATGGAATGGTGGCCAGAGAGAGGTCAGCTGATCGGAGGTGTCTCTTGGGTGCGTGGAAGGAGAGGCGTTTGCTCAGGTATGCTGGTCCGATCCTATGGAGGGCCTTGTGTGCATGAGTGAGGAGCTTGAAGGTTATTCTCCTTTTGATGGGGAGCCAGTGGAGATTGCAGAGGTGTTGGGTGATGTGGTTGTGAAGGGGGATGTCTAGAATCAGTCTGGCTGTGGTGTTCTGGATGGTCAGTTTGCAAACTAGTTTCTTGTTGATTCCGGAGTAGAGAGCATTGCCATAGTCCAGTTTGCTACTAATGAGGACGTGCATGTCAGTTTTTCTGAACTTGGTTGGGATCTAATTGAACGTTTTTTGGAGTAAGCAGAGGGTGTTAAAACAGGCTGAGGATACCGTGTTGATCTGGTGGTTCATCATGAGCGATGAGTCTAGTATGATGCTGAGTTTTAGTGCGTGGTCCGTCAGGGTAAGGGGGTTTCTGAGTACGGGAAGCCACCAGGTTTCGTCCCATGCAGAGGGGGTGGAGCCAAGGATGAGGACTTCTGTTTTCTCGGAGTTCAGTTTCAGGCAGCTCATCTTCATCCAGGGGGCGACAGCTTTCATCCCTTCTTGAAAGATGTGTATGGTGATGTTGGGTTCTTTGGTGACAAAGAGCCGGGTGTCGTCGGTGTAGGAGATGATGTTGAGCCCGTGGTTTTCGACGATGGTTGCGAGGAGGGCCATGTAGATGTTGAAGAGGGTGGGGCTTAGGGAGGATCCCTGGGGCACTCCACATTTGGTCTCTGTTGGTTCCGAAAGGTAGGGCAGGAGTCTGACTCACTGCATTCTGCCTGTGAGAAATGAGCATATCCAGTCAAGGGCCTTTCCGCGGATGTCGGCGTCATGGAGTCTAGTGGCTAGTGTGCGGTGGGAGACAGTGTAGAAGGCAGCTGAGAGGTCCACGAGTATGAGGGCTGCCATTAGGCCCTGGTTGAGGAGGGAGCGGATATCGTCAGTGGCGGTGAGTAGGGTGGTCTTGGTGCTGTGGATGCTGCGGATTCCAGATTGGTAGATGTCCAGGACGTTGTTGGCTTCGATGAAATTTGCTAGCTGGGTGTTGACGGCCTTTTCGATGACCTTGACTGCGAATGAAAGCAGTGAGATGGGCCTGAAGTTACTGAGGTCCGTCGGGTCATCGGAGGGTTTCTTCAGGAGGGGGTTGACTTTGGTGTGCTTCCAGTTGTTGGGGAATGTGGCGGTTTTGAGGGAGCAATTGATAGTTCGGCATAGTTCGGGTGCGAGGGCCGTGGCGGCTCTGTGGAAGATGTGGGGTGGGCAGGGGTCTGAGGGTGCTCCGGAGTGGATGCTCTTCATGGTCTTTAAGGTGTTTTCTGTCATGAGTGGGGTCCATGTGAACAGGGTCTGTTGGGTGGCGTCGCTTGCGGGGGAGCTGGAGCAGTGCCGAGGTCTTGGTTGTCGAATTTGACATAGACCAGCTTAATCTTGAGGTGAAAAAAGGTGCTGAGTTTGTTGCAGAGGTCTTGGGATGGTAGGATGTCTGTTTTTTCGCTGCAGGGTTTGGCAAATTCCTTGATGATGGAGAACAGTTTGTTGGTCAGGATTCTGTCTTGGACGAATTTCTTGTGTGTGTTTCTGGGGTTTTGTTTCTCTTCCAGGTCATTTCGAGTTGTCTGCAGGAGCGCTTGAATTCTTGGAGTGCAGGAGTGAACCAGCCTGCTTTCTTGTTTTGTCATCCTGTGGATTTCTCGAGGGGGGCGAGTGTGTTGGTGCAGTTTGTGATCCAGCGGTGGAGGTTCAGCGCAGTTTGTGACCCAGCGGTGGAGGTAGCGAGCCGCGGTGTAAGCGTCTGGCGTCGTCGGTGGTGGGGAGCTGATGAGAGCAGAGGTGAGCTGGTCTTCTGTGACTTTGTTCCAGCTTCTACCGTGGCGGGGGTGGGTGTGCTTGTGTACAGTGAGTTTTCTGAAGGAGAGGTGGGGAAGTGTGGCTCAATGGTTAGAGCGGCAGACCCTGATGCAGAGATCTGGCCCGGGACCAGGGTTCAATTCCCGCCTCGGCGGGTCTTGGGCTCAATTTCCTCGGACCTGATAATTCTCGCCTTGGTGCCTATTCTAATCATGGGTCCCACTCTGCAACTCTGGGCAATAGCTTGCTTAATCTCCACAACGGCCCCAACAGCGCTGGGATGCCTGGCTTCACCCTGGGGGTGCCCAGGAGTGGACATTTCACAGGGAAAAGCCAGGAAGGGTTCCACAGCGGTATGCGTACAGCGCCAGGACACCCCTTTGGGGGTATAAGTGCGCTTTACAAGTACAAATTTCATTTCAAATTTCATTTCATGCAGTGGTGGTCTGTCCAGAGGAGTTCCGTGGTGTGGTTATAAGAGATGCTGATTCCTTCTGCGAATACGTGGTCGAGTGTGTGTACCGCTGTGTGCATGGGGGCAGTGACAAGTTGCTTCAGTCTTATTTTGGTGAGGTTCTCTAGGAGGGCGGTGGTGTTGGGGTCATCATGGTTGTCCAGGTGGAAGTTTAGGTTTCAGAGTAGGGTGTAGTCTGTGGAGGCGAGGGCGTGGGGTGCGATGAGGTCGGCAATGGTGTCGGTAAAAGAACCGTGGGGTGGGTGGCCTGTAGATGAGGGTTCAGTGGAGAGTCGTTTTAGGGTTGGTCTGGATCCGGAAGTGGAAATGCTCCATGAGAGTCGTGCTGTTGTCCGGGCCGGTGGTTGTCATGCGGAGGGTGTTTTTGTGGACGATGGCGATGCCTCCTCCTGGGCGGGTGTTGCGGTCTTTCTGCAGGATCTTGTGTCCGTCGGAAATGGCGGTGGTGATGTCGGTCGCAGAGTTGGTGTTGGCCCAGGTTTCTGTGAGGAAGGCGACGTCGGGCACGTGGGTGTTGAGGAGGTCCCAGAATTCTATGGCATGCTTGTGTAGGGAGCACACGCTGAAGACGATGCAGTTGAGTGGTTTGTGAATGGTGAGGTCCGGAAGGCTGGGGGCTGCTGCTGGGGTTCGGAGGTAGGTATAGGTGCAGCAGCAGTGATGAAAGGAGATCAGGCCTTAGGTGTTGCTCGTCGTCAAAAGCTGGCAGTTGTTGCTGCGTCCAGGGTTGAGAGCGTGGAGAAGGCTGGAGTCGTAGCGGAGGCAGGTCGGAGGACCAGGGTCCCTGGCGCTGGTCGCATTCGGGTCACGGACGGGCGCAGATGAGCTTGCCTTTGGTGCTTCTTTGGCGCACTAGTGGCCCGCCCGCTGCACGTGTCCACGCAGCGGCTGCCATTAAGTAGGGGTCGGGGGGAGGGTGGTCAGCTGGGAGGCGGGATGGACACACTGGAGGGGGAGCGGCCACGGGGAAGCAGTGGCGGGAGAAAACATGGGGAACACGAGAGAGAAAAGAGAGAAGAGAGAAAAAGAAAAGAGAAAAGAGAGCAAAGAGAGAAAATAGGGCACATAGAGAAAAGCCAAGAGAGGCGGAACAGCAGAAGAGCAGAGTGCTCTCCCACTGGAGCACCAGAGATGAGGCGCAGGCAGGAGCCTGCGAGTGGAGGAGGGCCTCGAACACCCTGTAACTGAGCTCAGGGGGCAGCACATTGTGGTGGAGCTGTGTGGAGGGGAGAGCAGTCACACTGACCAGGTCATTGGTCTAGCTCCAGGTTTGGGGTTTAACTGCTCATCAACCAGACTAGCTTGAATGTGGAGTCGTAGCGAGCAAGGGCCCACGCCTGGGCATACGCTTCCCACTTAGGGCAACAAATGCAAAAACAACAGATGATGTTCGGAATGCTGAACCAATTAAACATTCACCCCCAGTCAAAGATCTGGGTTAAATCCATTGTTGTTTTGAACACCACGCCATTCCAGTTTAGAACCATCCATATGCAAATTAGTCTTGATCCTGCTCCCCATGGGAACAGTCCAGCCCAAACTGCCAGGCCAGGTCCTCCCTGGATCAGAAACAAAAATCCTGGGACCAGTTTCGGGGTTTCACCCCTCATCACCCAGGCTAGCTTGAATCCAGTGGTGCAGTGAGCATGGGACCCACGTCTGGGCATACCTTTCCCACTTAGACAATGTGTATTTTGCAACAGATGATAATTTGTGTTTTGTAAAAGATTAGAGAATCCCATGATATTGTTTTTTAACCTATTTCATGATGTGTATGATTTTATTGTTTGATGATGTTTATCCATAATGATTTAATATATGTATTTTAATGTATTTGCCTCATGATAAGAATTATAGTAATAAAACTGAATATTAGAAAAAAAAATCATCAACAAGACATCTGTACATATAACTATGTTCAGTGACTGCATATTACGACATATCAGAAGTGTGTATAGCCAGAGTTATTGACACAAAGAGGGACTCATTCTTATTTGTATGTTATATTGACCCTGTCCCTTTTTGGGTGGAAGGGCACCTCTCCTATACTGTGGGTTTTCAATTGGCCATTGATCACAATACATTCTACCCTGGATAAGTTACATGCAGGTGTTTTCAAAAAGAGGGTTCATTAGAAATTGAGGGGCATATTTAATAGAGAAGTGGCTGAGCGTGGCGTTAGCCTCCTTGGCTTAACGCCACGCTCCGTCACTTCTGAAATGCAGGGCTGCACCATATTTACAACAATATGGTGTAGCCCTGTGTTTCCCCCTGCGCTGGCGCTATATTTAGCAGCCTAGCGCCAACGCAGGCACCCTTCCTCCATAGTGTAAGGGTGTCTGCGTTGAGGAGAAGATTGCATATGTGCAGGAAGGTGTCCCTTTCTGCACATAAACAGTCTTTAAATGGCGTTTTGAAACTTCTATGTGTGCTGCTTAATGCAGCACACATAGAAGTTGCAAAACATATTTTTTTTATTGATTGTTTATGAGCAGGAAGGGACACCTAAACAACACATAGCACACAGCCTTTTGCTGTTTCTATGTGTGCTGCACAAAGCAGCACACATTGAAACTGCAAGAACGAGGAGAAATTAAACATTTCTCCTCATTGTGCCTGTTTAAGACCAGGTTTTCCCCTGGTCTTAATTTTGGCACTACCCCATATTTACACTGCTCTTGTAAATATGGGGCAGCGCAAAAAACAATGGGTGTTGCGGTGGAATGCCCAACGTAACACCCATTGCCCAACCCTTTCATGCTAAGTACAGCGTGAAAGGGGGCCTTATTTACAACGCAGCGTTAAGCCACGTTAAGTGGCTTAACTCTGCCTTGCAAATGAGGTGAAGCACATATCGCCATAAGAACATCACTAAAAGTGACGTCCCTGTGGCGATAGGGGCTTGTAAATTTGGCCCTGAGTCTGGTGGCTCCTGTGCTTTGATAACAGATATTAAAGAGTGGTCTATAAGGAAATATCAACATAATAATATACTGGCATTTAGATTGATCGAAGAAATGCAAATGACTCTCACTAGTCTGGTATGTTTGTTGACTGTATTATGGATAACTGGGTCCTACATAAATAAAATGTTGTGGTTTTGTGTGAATATTTATTAGAGACACCTCCTACATCTTTGCCAGTTTTTAGCACGAATTTCTGAATTACTTTGCTCGCTGTTGAGAAAACATGAATAGAATCTTACCAACTCACACATGAAGGCTCTGATGACTATGTGAGTGTTCCTGTTTGCCTGACAGTTTTCATGGTCCAATCAAAAAGGGGAAAGGAAGGGAGAGATGAGACCCTCATTCAGATGAATGACAGTCATTACAAAGCAATGTGTTCCATCCCAGTATATTACAACGCAGTTATCACAACGTGGTTACTTTTGTAACACATTGTTTTACTTTGTGATACTTATAGAGCGCAGGTTAGTTGGTAAGTAATATTTTTAACATTTTAACATCCACATTTATATTTATACATATAGATAATATGTAAGAGTTAAGAATAGTTAAGCATATCACAAACCAACTAATATATATATATATATATATATATATATATATATATATATATATATATATATATATATATATATATATATATTATTTTTATTTTTAAAGAAGCAAAGAACTCTGGGTAGTTCCCAAGTTTAGGTGGAGAGCAACTCCTGTATAGACCACCCTACAACACCAGTGGCACTCTGAATTTGCTCACCGCACATGTCTGCTTTTCTATCAAAGTTTTTAACCATAGGATTAGCACAGTGCCATCCACACTGAGATAGAAAGAGGTAAAGTATTTTCCCATTTCTACTGCAATGCCTTTAAGCATAGGATTAGAACACTGCCATCCACACTGAGCTGTAAAATGACAAAAGCCTTTTACCAATCCAGGCACAGTATTACAGCTATGTATACTCCCGTATAGAACACCCTACAACACCAGTGACACTGAAATTGCTCATATCAAATGTCTCCTTTTCCACCAAAGTTTTTAAGCATAGGATTAGCCTGAAAGGGTATTGTTTTGACTTATACTGGGCGCTCCCTTGTGTCTGGACAATGCTAAACGCCGGGACGCCCCTTTGCTGGGGCAGCTGTGCGCTTTATAAACTAATTAACATAACATAAACCTCTCTGAAGAGCTATAATAATAGTGAAACACATGTGAGGGGTTGTTTCTATTCATTCCAGGTTGGCTTTAATGGTATTTTACCAATCCAAAGCTGTAATACTGTGACTGGAGTGTTAAAAGACTTTTGTCAGTTTACAGCTCAATGTGGCTGACACTGTGCTAATCCTATGCTTAAAGGCTTTGCTGTAGAAATGGCAAAATAATTTGTCCCTTTCTATCTCGTGTGTGGATGGCACTGTACTAATCCTTTGCTGAAAAACTTAACTAAAAAAACAGAAATTTAAGGTGAGCAGATTCGGAGTATCGCTTGTGTTGTAGGGTGCTCTATACAGGAGCTGCTCTCCACCTAAACATTGGAACTACCCACAGTTCTCTGTCTCTTTTTTGAATATATGCATATACATATGTTTGTGTGTGTGCACAGATATCATTTTCATATATTCTAAAATATTTAATTTAACATAAAAATATATATTCCTTGTTTTCCAATTTAAATTATATTATAACCCCATATACCCACCTCTGATCCCTAAAAAACATGTATTACTCTTTGAAACTATCCACCCCTGAACTCTAAAAAACCCTTACTAACAGTTAAAATTACTTATAACTAAACCCTAAAATCCCCATATTGCCCATCTTTAAGTGACATAACCCTAAAATAAACCAAAATCAATTATTTTATTATAGTAAAACACACATATATATTTTCACAGCAAAATCCAAAGGTAAAATTAAAGTTAGGTTTGTTACTTTCTTTTTATTATATGTTGAAAAAACCCTCAGACTTTCACTGAAAAAATCACAGTTAAGGTGCAGTTATGGTTACAGAACTACAAACCACTATAACTCGCCAGTTTTAGACATTGAACTAAATATAATTTGCACCCATCATGCACTGCTTATGACCTCACAATTTGCATCACTGAACTATAAATGAAGTGTAACTGGCTAATTTAAGTGGTTTATGGTTTTCGTTAAAAGTATGCATACCCTGACAAAGTTTTGCAAAATTTACTATTTTTCTCCTTTAGAAAGATTGCAAAGTGTCACAGTATCTTCTAGCTTTTGCTGATGGAAAGTTGTTCTGCACATTGCAAAATAGCGTTTAACTACTTTGCGAAATTATTTTCATTAATCAAACCTAAGCAAAAAGGAAAATGCATACAGATATTTTCCCTGCATGTTAAATTTTGCTGACATTTCAAGGCATAACAGAAAAAGGTTGGAGACATTTTTGCGACACGACCTGTTGCGTAAGTCATGATTTTGACTCAAATGAAGTACAGATAATAGAGCTTTGTAACCTTTGCGGTGCTGTAAAATTGTCCATAAAATTATGCAAAAAAACCTTTTCAGCTACGCACATCCTAGAAAGGGAGTAGTGTAGCCTGAAATGATGCACTAATTCTCCTATCTCAGAAAATCAGGCCTTCACTGGGAGCTTCAAATAAATGTAATTCCTTCGAAATGTAATTCCTTCTGAAGTAGATATTTTGTCCTGCCTTACCTTACATGGTAATAAACTAAGACAAACTATGAATATTTTTAGTCCTGACCGAGTCAATTTCAATTCAGTAACATCAATTCAGATTTTATAGAATCCTAGACTCTCGTTTACATTATAGCTTTAACTTTAAAATGAGTTTTGCAATTTGCATTAAAAGGTATGTTCGATCTTCCTGTGCAGACAATCACTCGGGTATAGAGCCATTGTTCACTGAGATATATATGCAATAATTTTGTTTGCATCCATGTATGGACAGTCTAGCAGACATCATTTATTAAAACATCTTTCTGTCAATCCTAAAAGATGGCTATGACTACTAACAAAATATTCAATCTCAGAGTCCCCGAGCAATAAGCTACTTTTTGTCAGCAGTCTGGTACTCGTTCCATTTTACATGATTATTAGAATGGTGGCAAATATTCCAAATAGAACTAGATATAACTGGTACCACATAGTGCAACAAACACAGCTATCAAAATAAGAACCAACCGGTCCCGGCAGTGAGGGTAGGTTACTCCGTCCGAAACGTTGGATTGACGGACATTACTTTATGAGTGTCCCCGACGCCTGCCGGCTACTGTTGAGGCTTCACCCCTAATAGTAGTTAGGTCATCCTCAACAACTGTGGGCAATCAACCCACAGTATTACCCGTGGTAGGTAGGTTCCTCACCTTCCACGTTGTGTAGATAGATTTTATTAGGTCCTGAAGAATTGCCATAGATCGTCCTGACAAAAAACAGCAAGAAACATGTTGACCCACTCAGAGTTGAGCGCTTTTATCTTGTATCATCACTACAGATAGTCGCCACTCTTATATTTTAATCCAGGTGGCGAGCCATCTTGAATAAAGTTACTTCTTGGACTCCCCAACCTGTTTTAACTTTTGTTTCACCACACCACATCTACACTTCCCTAGGTCCCTCACTCACACTTCACCTAATGGCAAGGAACAAAAGATCTCCGTTACAGAGCCCCTCTATGGGTGCCCGTTGGGTATTGCAGTGCCGACCCGACAAGGAGCAGACCCATATGATGAAGCATGACATCTAACTTGTTAGGTGTGTGAGGGTCCTAGTTCCGATAGGAGCGATTCCTCTCCTATTATCTATTGGATGCCCTTCAGTGACAACACTCCAGTTTCTGTGTCTCTCTTTCTCTCTAAGCACCTTTAAGGAACTGCATACCCTTCTTTTCATAGTTAGTCTCGGACATGTATGCTGGACCTTTCATAAAAGCCCACCGTTAATGTCCCTCTAGTTGTTAAATCAAAATAAGAATATCAGATTAAAATTGGTTAAATCAGCAATTGCTGCACTTTTTATGTTTCGTTTGTGTAGGCACCCAAAACTTACTATAATTCGCAGACCACCATACACAGTGTTGTGAACTCTCTAGCCATACTACATTCACTATAACTTGTGCCTTCCACATGCACAGCTTATACCCTATCATGTTATATCACTTGTAACATGTTTAATCATAGACTTCATAAGAACAATCATGACATCTGAAATTACATCATTTATGTGAAGACAATGCATGGTAGAGGGACAAGTTATACTTAATGTAGTCTTGCAAGCAAGTTCACAACTGTTTACGGAGGTCTGCAAGTTATAGTACGTTTTGGGTGGGGCACAAATTATAACTTTAAGTCATAACTATAACTTTTTAAATTTCTAATGTTTGTGTAATTTAAGTTTTTTGAGTTAATAAAGGAAGTTTCCTTAACTATAACAAATCTTTAACCTTTGATTTTTTCATTGGATTTTAATCTTTTTGATTTTATTAATAAAAATGCGTTTCAAATTGATAGTGGAGTGCCGTCGAGTGGAGGGTCATTGAGTGGAGTTTTGTAGAGTACCGTGGAGGAGAGTGCCGTATAGTGTCATAGAGTGGAGTGTCGTAGAGTGGAAGGGCATAGAGTGGAGTGCCGTAGTGTGGAATGTTAATGAGTGTTGTGTTGTAGAGTCCAGTGGCATACAGTGTCGTGACGTAGAGTGTCGTGGCATATAATGTCCTGGAGTAGAGTGTCCTGGCGTAGAGTGTAATGGCGTACAGTGGAGAGGCCTAGAGTGGAGTGACATACAGTGGAGTGGTGTAGAGTGGAGTGGCATAAAGTACAGTGGAGTGGCGTAGAATGTAGTGGCAAGTCGTAGAGTGGAATGACATGTCATAAAGTGGCGTGTCATATAGTATCTCAGAGTAGAGGGACTTGAAGTGGAGTTCTGTAGAGTGGAGTGGCATGTTGTAGGGTGGAGTCGTGTGTCGTAGAGTAGAGTGCCATGTCATCCAGCGGAGAGGTGTGTTGCAGAGTGGAATAGTGTGGAGTGTCATAGAGTGGAGTGGAGTGTTGTACAGTGTAGCGATGTGTCGTACAATGGAGTATAGTGGAGTGGCATAGAGTGGAGTGCCATAGAGTAGAGCAGCATGGCGTACAGTGTTGTGTCGCAGAGTGTCTTGCCATAGAGTGTTGTGGTGTAGATTAAGATTGGTGGTGTAGAATGTCATGGCATAGAGTGTCATGTTGTAGAGAGGAGTAGCTTGGAGTGGTATACAATGGAGTGGCGTAGAGTGGAGTGGCGTACACTGGAGTGGTGTAGAGTGAAGCAGTGTAGAGTGGGGTGGCGTGTCGTAGAGTGGAGTGGTGTGTTTTAGAATAGAGTCACATGTCATAAAGTGGGGTGGCATGGAGTGCCCTAGAGTGGAGTAAAATGTTGTAGGGTGGAGTGGCATGTCATAGAGTGGAATGGCATGTCATAGAGTGGAGTGACGTGTCGTAGAGTAAAGTGAAATGGCATGTTATAGAGTCTCATACAGTGTAGTAGCATGGCATAGAGTGGAGGGGCATAGAATAGAGTGGAGAGTTGTAGAGTGGAGTAACATGGAGTGAAGTGGTGTATCGTAGATTGAAGTGCTGTGTCATAGAGTGGAGTGGCATATTGTAGAGTGGAGTGGAGTGACGAGTCATAGAGTGTCATATATAAATTATTTTTTTTAGATTTTAGTAGGTACCTCAGAGTGGAATGGTGTGTCATAGATTAGAGGGGACTGGCATGTCATAGTGTGGAATGTGGTAGAGTGTCATAGAGTGACGGGCATAGAGTGGAGTGGCATAGAATGGAGTGGCGTGTCGTGAAGTGGAGTGGCATGTGGTAGAGTAGAGTGGCATGTCGTAGAGTGGAGTGGCATGGCATGGAGTAATGTAGAGTGGAGTGGAGTGTTGTACAGTGGAGTCGTGTGTCGAAAAGAGAAGTGGTGTGTTGTAGAGAGGAGTGGGGAATTTCAATAAGTAGCGTTGTACTTCCTAGCTCAGAGGTCTTCAAACTTTTTTAGGCCAAGCCCACCCTGGCAATAGTTTTTTAGGAGTCAGGGCCCCACCCCTAACATTTTTGGAAGTTGGGATTTAGCATCTTTGACAACCAGTTTAACCCTGAGATGTTTGCTGACAACTAATTTTCGCAACAGCGGAACAACATTAGCAGGGTTTTTTTAAAGGTAAGATTTGAGAGCTGTAAATCTGGCCCACAACCACTGAACTCATGCAATGCTCTTTGATGGGAAACTTTTATTTTTACGGAAAACCACAACAAGGTCAGTGCATGAACCCCCACCTTTCACAACCACATCTAATACCGTGCAACCTGATCCAGCAAACAAGCAGAATGTTGGAAGACCTGGCAACCACATCATTTTCAGAGAAAGGTCTTTGCTCTGTAGGTACAACTCAATAAATTGAAATTCTCACTGCCATATAAGTTTATTTTGTATTGTCATGTGAAAGCTGTATAGATAGCATGGGTCCTTTTGCAGGCAATGAAATTGGCCTCCTTGACTAGAGCTGGGATAGGGTTTAATGGGTCGAATCTACATTAAGGCTGTGCTGGCAGCTTCTTGACAGCCCTCTCACTAATGAACAGGAAGGGGTGCAAAACTGCAACAAATGGCCTGAAAACGCCTTGTTATTATGGAAAATATTATGACAAATGGCCAAATGTAATTTTGCCTTAGGCCCTGAAAATGCCTGCATCGTAGCAGATTTGCAGAGTCCAAACTGCTGTTAGCTAAAGCGCCAGGACTCACAGAGATAAGACTCTCAACTGAGACCTCTTGATAACAAAATGCAAGGACATGCGGTCATAAGAATTTGCACAACGCAGTTATGCCCTGTGTATGACCTCATAGCGCTCATTTTTTTCAGCTTATTTTTATTTAATGGTTCCTTTTTGTCTGGTTATCAGTGTGTTCCTCTGCCTTTTAGACAGATTCTCAGCAAAGAAAGCATCAACCGGACCTTGAAAAGGTCGACAGAGGTGACTCCAGAATTTTACCTTTTGATGCGACTCATAATTTGTATAATTGGAATGACTCAATGGCTGCAATCTGAAAAGGAGCAGTGTGGGGATAAGTTTCTGGATACTACATTCTGAGTCACTAATTTTCCTTTCCCTTCTGGTGGCGTTTAAACCCACCCAGGTTTTGTGAACCTTTCCCTGTTTCAAATGCATGAACAACCCGGGGATCTGTTGAATGTTCTACGTGTGTGTGTTTATGCATGAAGGAATGTCTGCTTGTTTGACAGTGTGAATGCCTGTTGATTGAGATTGTTTCTATGAATGTCCTGCTGTGAGGCAAAACTCAATTTACGTTTGGCAGTGGTAAAAAAACAGAAGTTGAGCAATGATGGGGGAATAGGGAAATTATCCTGCAGAAAAATGTTTAAACAACCTACGAGTAGCTTCAAATGTCTAGACAGCAGTGTGATGAACCAATGTAAAGGCACCAGCAAGGAAGCCAAAAGGCACCAGCAAGAAAGGTGAAGGGCAGGGAAAAAGCACAGCTCTCCCTGCAAAGAAACATATGTTTTTAAGATTAATTTTGTATGGAAGTGCAATTCGCTGCCATTTCCTGTCTTTATGCTGCTGTATCTCGGATTAGAGGAACATCAGAGTTGATGCTTACACATAGTTCTTATTTACTCTGACTGCTGCTTCCAATCAGAGAGTCCTGTTTGCGATGGCCTTGATACTCGAGAATAAACGGCAGTAAACGTGCTTCAGACGTCGGAATGAATGATGTAAAGGGAAAATATTTCTATGTAGCTCGCACCCCCCACAGAGGTGTTTCTACGTTCTCCGAGGGGGGCGTACCCCACAGTTTGAAGACCTCTGTCCTAGATAGTTTCAAGAAAGTACCGAAGTAGTCCATAAACTTTTTTTTAAATATACAAAACAACAAAAATACTTTTCCCTAATGATACAGACTTAGCTAATTTCTTCCTATGTATTACCAAACCAGTAATAGGCTGTATTTGATGTACAAACCCAGAAGAAAGACTTGGGAGCTTATTACGAGTACAGCAGCCCTGTGTACTTGTGGTGGTGGTCCTACCACTGCCACACTGGTGGTCCACCCTCCGTATTATGAGTGTGAAAGTCGGACTATCATGAGACCGACAGCTCTGCTAGGATCAAGGATCTCGCTGCACCAGCGGTCTGTAAATAGGCAGGAATATGCTGGCGGTGCCAGCGAGCATATTACGAGTTGCCTGTCCACTGCCCATTTAATGGAGGTTAGCCCACCATGAAAAGAGTGGCAGAGAGGCAATTAAGGAGGCCCTGTTTTACAGGGCCTCCTGCTGCTCCTGAGCCTAGGGGTGCATGCAGGGGGTCACATGTTCTGCCCCCCGGGGAATTGCACCCCTGTTCCTGCATGGTGTGCCATGCACGACATGGTGCATGCCACTCCGTGCAGGAACATGCTGCAGGCACTGTCCCACCAGCGGTCTTCTGTAATGGCTCTCCTATGAGCCTAACATTCCACCACCATCAGACCGCCGCAGCACTGCCTGCTCGCCATGGATTACAGTCATAATCCAGCAGGGGGATGCACTACAGGTATGGCGGTCCTCCTGTTGGCGCGGTGGTGGTGGGCTGACAGGAGGACCACCAAACTTGTAATAAGGTCCAAAGTGTAGTCTAAAAAATATGGCTGCCTTTTTGTTTTTTAAGGGCTTTCATTATTCAACAATGTTGGACTTGGCCCTTTTTGCAGGGTCATCCCTGAACTTTTTGCCTTCCTCCTGTACTTTCTGCAAGCCCACCAGCAGCATTTGGTTTACAAGCCCTGCGCACATTCAGTGCACTGTACTAGGGTCTAACAAGTAAACCAAACCAGCCAATCATGGAGTCACTAATCCATACATCAATTTATAAAAGAGAGCATATGCACTTTAGCACTGATCAGCAGTGGTAAAGTGCCCAGAGTCATAAAACCAACAAAAACAGGTCAGAAAAAGTACAGGAGGAAGGCAAAAGGTTCAGGGATGACCCTGCAAAAAGGGCCAAGTCCAACAAACAATAGAGGGGCCGATTCCGATCTCAGTCGGAGGCGCACCCAATACCATTCGGTCGGGAAAAAAGCCATGCGAAAGCCTGTTTCCCGACCGATCCGTACAGTACACCGAACGAGCAAGTACGATGCGCACAACAGCAAAAAATCCGGCCGAGCCGTACTCACCCAAACCAGGTCCTGTTCTCCGACCGAGGCGAATCCGGAAACGCCGAATCGAGTCGCACGGAAGGAAAAATGCAGCCCCGTCCGGCCGGACAAGTACGATGCGCTTTCCGTACGCTCCGAACCCGTCGCTACGCACGGCACGTCAAAGCATCCGGGAGAGGCGCACATAAGCTCCGATTCGCGCCACAACACGATCCACGGCTCCGAGACGAACACGGCACCGACGAGGACGACGCGAAGCGACGAGGACGAGGCGAAGCGACGAGGACGACGCCAAGCAACGAGAAGGACGAACGACACGAACCAACCATGAATCCCTTCGTCCCGATCATACCAATATTCTACATTTGCTACCGGAACAGGCACGGACGCGTACGGCGCAGAAGGTAAGCCAGACACCAACCACAAAACACATACAACACGTACACGACACATCACACACACACACGGGGATGCTGAATATACTTACACCAGCAACAGCAGCACCATAGGGGCGGGATGCCCATCACCAATGCCACATATGCACACAGGGGCCTGAATGCGCACCACCACCCCTACCCAGGGGGGGCTGGATGCCTACCACTACTACCACCCTTAGCCAGGGGGGGCTGGATGCCTACCACTACTAGCACCCTCACCCAGGGGGGGCTGGATGCCTACCACCACTACCACCCTCACCCAGGGGGGCAGGATGCCTACCACTACTACCACCCTCACCCAGGGGGGCTGGATGCCTACCACTACTACCACCCTCACCCAGGGGGGCTGGATGCCTACCACTACTACCACCCTTAGCCAGGGGGCTGGATGCCTACCACTACTACCACCCTTAGCCAGGGGGGCTGGATGCCTACCACTACTACCACCCTCACCCAGGGGGCTGGATGCCTACCACCACTACCACCCTCACCCAGGGGGGCAGGATACCTACCACTACTACCACCATTAGCCGGGGGGCTGGATGCCTACCACTACTACCACCCTCACCCAGGGGGGCTGGATGCCTACCACCACTACCACCCTCACCCAGGGGGCAGGATGCCTACCACTACTACCACCCTTAGCCAGGGGGCTGGATGCCTACCACTACTACCACCCTTAGCCAGGGGGCTGGATGCCTACCACTACTACCACCCTTAGCCAGGGGGGCTGGATGCCTACCACTACTACCACCCTTAGCCAGGGGGGCTGGATGCCTACCACTACTAGCACCCTCACCCAGGGGGGCTGGATGCCTACCACCACTACCACCCTCACCCAGGGGGGCAGGATGCCTACCACTACTACCACCCTTAGCCAGGGGGGCTGGATGCCTACCACTACTACCACCCTTAGCCAGGGGGCTGGATGCCTACCACTACTACCACCCTTAGCCAGGGGGGCTGGATGCCTACCACTACTAGCACCCTCACCCAGAGGGGGCTGGATGCCTACCACCACTACCACCCTCACCCAGGGGGGGCTGGATGCCTACCACCACTACCACCCTCACCCAGGGGGGGCAGGTTGCCTACCACTACTACCACCCTTAGCCAGGGGGGCTGGATGCCTACCACTACTACCACCCTTAGCCAGGGGGCTGGATGCCTACCACTACTAGCACCCTCACCCAGGGGGGCTGGATGCCTACCACCACTACCACCCTCACCCAGGGGGGCAGGATGCCTACCACTACTACCACCCTCACCCAGGGGGGCTGGATGCCTACCACTACTACCACCCTCACCCAGGGGGGCTGGATGCCTACCACTACTACCACCCTTAGCCAGGGGGGCTGGATGCCTACCACTACTACCACCCTCACCCAGGGGGGCTGGATGCCTACCACCACTACCACCCTCACCCAGGGGGGCAGGATGCCTACCACTACTACCACCCTCACCCAGGGGGGCTGGATGCCTACCACTACTACCACCCTTAGCCAGGGGGCTGGATGCCTACCACTACTACCACCCTTAGCCAGGGGGGCTGGATGCCTAACACTACTACCACCCTCACCCAGGGGGGCTGGATGCCTACCACCACTACCACCCTCACCCAGGGGGGCAGGATGCCTACCACGACTACCACCCTCACCAAGGGGGCTGGATGCCTACCACTACTACCACCCCCACTCATAGGATGGACAATGCATGACACAACCAGCACACCACAACCTAGGGAATGCACGATAAAGACATCCCCCCACCACCATGACAAGCGTGTGTAGGCTGTGTCAAATGCCTACAACACCGAACATGACTTTGAACATACAATGTGACCCCCTAGCACATGTGCCACACATATATGTGTGTGGCACCCACAATGCAAGCAGCCCATGACCATTGTGGCAATGGGGCCTAAACCCCCATCATCACAGTGACCAAAAGGTAAGTGTGGGGTCCATAGCTGAAGCACATTTTGACCATTGTGGCAATGGGGTCTAAACCCCCATCATCACAGTGACCAAAAGGCAAGTGTGGGGTCCATAGCTGAAGCACATTTTGACCATTGTGGCAATGGGGTCTAAACTCCCATCATCACAGTGACCAAAAGGCAAGTGTGGGGTCCATAGCTGAAGCACATTTTGACCATTGTGGCAATGGGGTCTAAACCCCCATCATCACAGTGACCAAAAGGCAAGTGTGGGGTCCATAGCTGAAGCACATTTTGACCATTGTGGCAATGGGGTCTAAACCCCCATCATCACAGTGACCAAAAGGGAAGTGTGGGGTCCATAGCTGAAGCACATTTTGACCATTGTGGCAATGGGGTCTAAACCCCCATCATCACAGTGACCAAAAGGTAAGTGTGGGGTCCATAGCTGAAGCACATTTTGACCATTGTGGCAATGGGGTCTAAACCCCCATCATCACAGTGACCAAAAGGGAAGTGTGGGGTCCATAGCTGAAGCACATTTTGACCATTGTGGCAATGGGGTCTAAACCCCCATCATCACAGTGACCAAAAGGTAAGTGTTGACAAAGAAAGAGCTGCAACTGCCAAACTGCATGGATCATTCCTGGTCACAGAACCAAAAACTCATCTGTGGCAAAGTAGTGTATGTGTCCCATTGCAACATAAATTGGGTGAGCCAAATACTGCAGTGCAAATGAGACATTCCTTTGGCCATGTGCAGACAAACAACACCCATGGTGGCTGACACCGTCAACATTCATCAATGACACAATGACAGAAGTGACCATCAGAATGCAGAACCACATATTTGCACCAATGGGCACACAAATGCAGATATCCTGTGGAGACAGCAGATGTGAGGTGAACAGATACCATACCATGGCAGCAATGGGACACACAAACCATGATCACTGTGCTGACCGATGACCTAGGAGTCCCAGGGACAGCAGGGGAAACACACCAAACAACATACAGCCAATGGCACACCCAAGATATGCCAATGCAGTGGTGCAGATGCACAAACACAAACAGGCAGACCAACACTGTCATCATACACAGCAGGTGAGGGGGGGTGCCAGTGTCCCCAGGTAACCACACAACACATGAGGAGAGCTGAATACCAATCATACAGATGTGCATACACTGCCACACTAAGGTAACTCATGGATCCAAATCCCCTATGTGGGCAAGCAGGCATTGTCAGATGAGAGGGAGCACAAAACACACATGTCACACAGGAACGTAGGAACAACAACTGACACAGCAAGACACAGACACACCACAGCACCACCCCCAGGGCCCCCACAATGTGGTGACCCTTGGCTGCATAAAAATCCCACTCTGATGACAAAGCTGAATGTGGTTCACACTGTGAACCACAGTCATGTGTCCTGAGCAACAAACTACCATCACACCGACACAAGCACAAATCAATCAGCATGGCCAGTAAGCCAAGGCCAACATGGAGGCAGGGGTCTAGCTGGGCAACAACTCCCATCTGCACACACTCAAGACCACACCCCTCGACCTCCAACAATGTGCAGCAGTGAAGTACACATGCACTGGTGACATTGCACATGCACCCATGACTATTCCAGGGTGGTGGGTGGGAACCAAGGTGCAGAAACACATCACACATGGCCACTCAACAAGACTCCTGAATGTCTGACACACTGCACACTACGCTGTACATGGACATGACGGCGATACCACACCAACCAATGGGATCCCAGCCACAGTCACACACCAATGAAGAAGCCAAGGTCACCCACAAAGAACACACATAGACAACAACCAACATCGCAGCCCGGACCCTGAGGAGTGCCAGCAGTCACACACACAACGTGTCACAATAACTTAAAGATAACACGATAAGAAAATCACATGACAGGGGCAAACAACAAGTGCCAAGGGGAAACCTGACTGTGACCCATCTGCGTCTGCACACAAACTCAGCCCTGACAGCAAACACACCTATGGGTGACACCCTGATGACCAGTAATGTGCCATGCACCCACATCACAGAGAACACAGGGAGAAGACTTTGGGGGAACATAGCTCAAGTCAGCAAGCATCACAAACAGGTACAACACTAGGGATCACAGCATGCGCAGATAAATGGAAGTGAACACACAGACATGCACATACAACACACACCTTGGGCGCAGGCAATGTCACACGTGTACACACTGCCATGAGGGGACTCCACTCCTGTGTGAGGAAAGCTGTGCCATATGTTGCCTCAGTAGGGCCCCATCATGTCAGCTGAGCACTTGGTCACACAATCAACAATTAGCACCAAATGAGGGCTCCTGTCACATCAGCCTGGTCATGGATGTGCCAACGGAATCATCAGCACAGATCCAACACACTTGTATAGCAATGTTGCACTGACTACATGGATGAGTCCTTCCCCATTGATGCCCAAACCTGCATGTCCAGTGGAGATGGCAACACGGTCAGGGAAGTAGACAAATCCAACAATGGCAGGCACAACAGATGTGCAGGGGTGGAAGCCACAGATATGAAATTGCTAATGTAAGTAGGAAATCCCATTGCCAAATACTGAACACATGACACCCTCAGATGCTGCTATGGATGACATGGATACACCACATGATAGGACACATTCCCCTGGACCACATGGGTTCCTGCACAGTAACACTTCATAATCATGAGACCAGATATCACCATCACTGCAGCAAGGGCATGGTTAGCAGCACCAACAACATGTACATCTGAAGCATGAGCACTAGAGAAAAGAAAGTTGCTTTATTCAGCATATGTATTGAATGAAAACGACGTCCAGAAAAAATGAGCAAAGGCCAATGGCCAGTCCATTGTCAAAGTTCAAACAGGGTGACACTGGCAGATGTCACCCTACGCATGCCTGCACAAAACCAGGGACAATCCACTAAGAGGGGCAACCGGGGGGGCAGGCCAGGCACCGCAGGGACAGGATCAGGGCTCACCAGGGGGAGTCAGGGAAGGGGTGGTGGGTGCTGGAGAGACACTGACAACTGCAGTGGAGGTGTCTGACATGGTGTGTGCCGGCACAACTGGGGGGCATGACTCAGATGTCGTGGGTGCCGGCACAACTGCAGTGGACCCTGCAGATGGAGTGGACAGGTCCGCCACTGCAGTGCCCAAGTCAGACAGGGCGGTAGTGGACTCCACTGCAGTGCCTACCTCCAGGGGAGGAGAATGGGGAACAGGCAAGGTGGGTTGGACAGTGGGGAGGACACCCTCACCACATCAGTGGCACAGACAAGCGCAGCGGGGGGTGTGGTGCTGGGAGAGCAAGTGGCAGGGGGAGAAGGCCGGAGCCTCTTGGGGATGGTATATCTGTGGGTGGGGGAACCTGGGGCAGGGTGTGGTGGGGGCACCTGTGGAGTGGGGGCCTGAGGGATGGAGGAAGGAGACCTGGTGCTTGAGCTGCAGGGCGGTGGCGGGGTCTTGCTCTTAGGACTCCGGGGGGACTTGCGGGTGGGGGCCTCAGTCCGTCTGCACCTGGGGGAGGGTGTCCGGGGGCGAGGGGCACTCTGCTCCGTGTGGGTGTGCTTCCTCTTCCCCCGGGATGCTGGAGCAGCTTCATCGGTGGGGAAGAGGCCGAGGTCACAGAGGAAGAGCTGCTGTGACTTTGGGGTTGCAGGTGAGGCAAGGGAGGGTGCTTTGGAGGGAGAGGGAACTGAGGACTGCGCAGTGCATGTGGATGCGTGTGTGTGTTCCAGGGCCCCATCCCCTGTGAGTCTGGCTTCAGTCCCCTGAATGTGCGTGCGTGTGCGTTTTGTCATTGGCGTGTGTGTCAGTGTGCTGGATGTGTGTGTGCTGGTGTGTGCCTGTGCCGGTGTGTGTGTGCTTGGGATGGGTAAGGTGCTGGGGAGTGTGGATGGAGCAGAGGCAGGAGGGGTGAGGGACCGTTTGAGGAGGGACACTGCTGCCGTCAGGGAGGAGTCCATGGACCTATTGCCCCTCTGTAGGTCAGACATGCCCGATGAGATGCCCTCCATGAACGACACCAGCTGAGTCAACAGCACGGTGTGCGAATGGAAGTCACTCAGCATGGCTGTCTGGCCTACATGGAGCTGGCGAAGGAGGTACACAGACTCCTCACTCAGGGCAGCAGGGGACACAGGGGCAGGGGGTGCGGTGCCTGGCCCAAAGGAGACACGCTCCCGGACATGGGAGCCTCCACGGACCTGGGGAATGGGAGCCGATGGGAGGGCGGTGGTGGTGCTGGTGGTGGCGGGGACAGCAACACTAGCTGGGGTGTGGTGGCTGCTGACACCCGCCTCCACAAGGGAGTCATCCTCCGAGTTGCTCTGGTCCTCAGCTGAGGTGGATGCTGCTGAGGACTCCTCGGTGTGGCTCCCCTCGCCCTCCGTGCCACTGGGTCCCTCCGACCACTCCTCGGCTGCTGACCCAGTCTGGCTCTCTGGCTCCTCCTGGTCCATGGAGCTGTCCCCTTCCGTGGCCGTGGATGTATCTGCAAACAATGGGGAAACAGACAGACATCAGTCACCTGCACAAAACGCACACACCACTGTGAGCACAGCACATCACAGAGCAAGCCCTGGCATCATTAGTTGTACATTGCTAAAAGTACCCTAACTGAACAGGAGAAGCCAATTGTCAGTCTGATGCCAACCATGGCACTCACATCCCACATGGCCTTGCACCCATCTGTCTGGTGTCTGTTGGATTGCAACACCCCAGTGTGGACACATGCACCAAGTACACAGTAGCTGGACAGTGCAGAGGACACGGTGTGGACACATCACAGCTCTTGCCACTGAGTCAGTACAGGTTTCCGGATGAAAGGGATGCCCAGAGTCAAATAGGAAATGCATGTGATGCATACCAGCGACAGACACCATGATGCACCCATGTCCTGATAGCCAGCGCCACTATGGTGTGCATGTAGGACATGTCACTCCCCTGCAGGCTCACCAATCAGTAGACACATGCCATGGCGGAGGCATGACTGCAAAGTCATACATCACTGTCTCAGTGATGTATGACTTTGCAGCCAGACAACAACACTCTGCACTGTGTCACAATAGTAGGTCATGGGGAATGCAAGTCCTGGAGCTGCACAAGTGCACATGTACATCCCCCCACAACACATCCTCTCAACCCTCATCTGTCCAGGTCATACCTATTGGACATATGGGAGACCTGTGACACTACCCTCTGAACCTGAGCCCCTCACACTCTGCTGTGAATGGGGAACAGCTGCCTGAACTTCACATTCACATGCCCCAGTCTGCATGGGCAGCTGATCAGACACCTATGTGACACACAAGTATCGTCTCCTATGGTCACATCTCCAGTGGCATGCTGAGCCCCTACCAAGAAACTCCACAGCAGTCCTGGCGACTAATCCACAGCACACTGACACAGAGGCAGACACCTGAGGGGTCAAATCACTGCGCACAATGTGTCAGCTGATACACGGGAGTGGGAGTACAGAGTGTATTGTATGGCCTGGAGTAGGCATGACTGTCCAGCCCCACATGAATGAGGGATGAGCCCTGGACTGTAGGCAGCTGGCTAAGTATGTGTGACACACGTCATATACATACTCCTGGGGCCCAAACATTGTTCCCACCCGCAGCATGGGTGTGTGCCAGATACCCCAGCCACATGTGGTGGATCAGCTCAGCAATTGGACCACAGTTCAAAGTAACACGCTGAATACATGTCAGAATACAGGCATTGTGTAAGCAATGGACCCACCCATGATGCCCACCACAGAGTCAGGGAAACAGATGCTGTCTCCCACCTTGAGTCAAGCAAACTGCAAGGACACAGTCCTAAGTGACAGAATTCCCTGCATGTAAGGGCCACACCTGGGTATCAGATGAGGAGTGGGCAGTGCACAATAGAGGGACATGGCTCCTGGACAACATGACTGCTGTACTGTGGCAGTTTAACCAGGCCCGAGGAGGGCACATAGCATGTTAGACAGAGTTCACAGTGCAGTCTTTGACTCACCCCTCCTTGCTGCTCTCTGGCCTTCAGCTGCCCATCCAGGTCTGGAAAGACCACCGCCAGGATCCTGAGCATGTGGGGGTCAGGGTCCGTGTTCCGCCCCTCCTGCGAGGAGGCGACAGCTTCAGCTGGACCCGTGCAATCCTCCGGGTCCAGCCCCGAAGGTCCTGCCACCTCTTTTGGCAGTTGCGGATCCGGCGCTTGTAGACCCCCATGGACCGGACAGCCCGGACGATGTCCTTCCAGATCTCCTGCTTCCGATGGGCAGAAGCCTGTCAGGATGACAAAGTGATAATGCCATTACTACACATGCAACATATCCGTGCATGACACAGTTGCATATACATGTCGCAATCACAGGGGCACATGGTGTACACAGGCAGTGCACGGCTGCCCATGGACAGTTTTCCAGAAGTCACTACATGGTATCATTGCATGGGGAGTAAAACCCTGTTCAGAAGCACTGTCACTGCACCATACCTGTCCAGTGCAAGTCACTACACACTATGGGGGGTGACAACTACTCAGTGAGCCTGCTAGCCAGTGGCGTGCAGACTCTCAGCCTTGCTAGTCAGACAAAATGCACATTCAGAAAGGCAGTGCACAGGACACTCACCTGCTCCCCTGGTGTCCCATACAGCTTGCTGTACTGTGGAAGTAGGCTGTCCAGCAGGGCCTGGTTCTCTTCAAGGCTGAAGGCTGGGGCTCTCTCCACAGTACGTGCCATTGCAGGGTCCAGAGGGGCAGAGACAGCAGCAGTGCAGTGGCAGATGTCGTCCTGGAGCATGTAGTGCAGGCAAGTGGGCTCTCAGGGGAACAGCCAGCAATATATATGTGCTGGAGAGGCAGATACTGTCCCTTGTGTCCAAAGTGATAGGTCCAAGTCGTTTGCATCTTCTGAATCTGGCCAATCCATGGAATAGCAGCACCAAAACACGCCCACAGCATCCTTCAAATCTTCAACTTCATGACATACATGATTTTGCAACATTGTTGTGGGTGACCAACTGATTTTCCAGCAACCGACTCGTTCGAAATTCGAAAACGCGTCCGTTGCCAGGCAAGCCCATTGTCAATGGGTGCGCACCGATCGGTCCATTGCAGTTCAACGCGCACAGGGGTACAACGCGTACCCGCACATTGAAAGCAATGGGCCGGCCGGAGGCACCGATCGGTCCATTGCAGTTCAACGCGCACAGGGGTACAACGCATACCCGCACACATTGAAAGCAATGGGCCGGCCGGAGGCACCGATCGGTCCATTGCAGTTCAACGCGCACAGGGGTACAACGCGTACCCGCACACATTGAAAGCAATGGGCCGGCCGGAGGCACCGATCGGTCCATTGCAGTTCAACGCGCACAGGGGTACAACGCGTACCCGCACACATTGAAAGCAATGGGCCGGCCGGAGGCACCGATCGGTCCATTGCAGTTCAACGCGCACAGGGGTACAACGCGTACCCGCACACATTGAAAGCAATGGGCCGGCCGGAGGCACCGATCGGTCCATTGCAGTTCAACGCGCACAGGGGTACAACGCGTACCCGCACACATTGAAAG